>BHFT01038122.1:0-19088 GCA_004320025.1 Laticauda laticaudata | reverse complement strand
GGGGGGGGGGGGGGGGGGCGTCAAAGGGGTGTGTGTAAATCTTGCAAATGGGGGTGAAGGGTGGGACACACGGCCTTTCCCGGGTCAGCGAGGGTCGTTTGGAGGAGGTGCGTTCCCAGAACAGCCCCCAGGTCAGCCGGGGACGGACACACAGCCTCTTCCTCCTCCTCCTCCTCCCCCCGCTGGCGTTTATTTTCAGGCAGTTTGGCAAGGCCGAAGCTGCAAAAAAACCCCAAGAAGGATATTTTGCTTTCGTCTCGCCTTGCCTGCAATTGCTGGGGTCGGCCATAAGGGGGCGGAACAATGGAAAAATGCAATCTTTCTTTCTTTCTTTCTTTCTTTCTTTCTCTTTCTTTCTTCCTCCTTCTTCCTTCTTTCCTTCCTCCCTCCCTCCTTCTTTCTTTCTTTCTTTCTTTCTTTCTTCCTATTTCTTTCTGTCTCTCTTTCTCTTTCTCTTCCTCTCTCTCTCTCCGTATCTCTCTCTTTCTTTCTTCCTATTTGACTCCCTATCTTTCTTTCTTTCTTTCTTTCTTTCTTTCTTTCTTTCTTTCTCCCTATCTCGCTCTCTTTCTTTCTTTCTGTCTCCCTATTTCTTTCTTTCTTTCTGTCTGACTCCCTTTCTTTCTTTTCTTTCTTTCCTTCCTTCCTTCCTTCCTTCCTTCCTTCCTTCCTTCTTTCTTTCTTTCTTTCTTTCTTTCTTTCTTTCTTTCTTTCTTTCCTTTCTTTCTTTCTTTCTTTCTTTCTTTCCAGTACACCCCAGCCATAATTCCATTCTTCTTCTCTTCCCTGGCAGGAGCCATGGCGTCAGCGCTGCCCCCCAACTTCTCTTGGGTGGTCTCGGGCCTATTGGCTGGCCTGGCCATGCCCCGCCTCCCTGCTCACTACCAATACATGCACGATCACGGGATCCGGCACCTGGTATCGCTAACCGAGCGAAGCCCGCCTTACCACGACAGCTGCCCGGGCATCCAAGTGCACCGTCTGCGCATTGCTGATTTCTGTTCCCCCTCGACTGAACAGATCCAGCGGTTTCTGCAGATTGTGGAAGACGCCAACACCAAGGGGGAGGTAAGGGGGTTTCCGTTATCGCAGGGAGGCCCACTCATTATGGGCGGGTCACCCCCTCTGCGAGGTAGGCCAGTCCAAGAAACGGACAGGGCAAAGATTTCTAAGAATGTTATAGTGTTTCTCAACTTGTTAATGGTTGACTCAATTCCCAGAATTGTTAATGGTGGAGCTCAATTCCCAGAATCCCCCAGCCAGCATGTTTTAAGATGGGTAGACTCCAATTCCCAGACGAAGAGCCACACTGACTAGGGAATTCTGGGAATTGAAGTCTACACCTTTAGGGTTAAAACACATCACAGTACAGATAGTCCCCGACTTACAATGATTCATTTAGTGACTGGATTTATCTTCATTTTTATTTTTTGCACTGTTTTTGCCTTTCCCTTTGCTTTCTTTTCCTCTTGATATCTGTTTGCCTTCATTTTTATCTTCTTTTTTTTAAAAAAGTTTTTAATGACAATAACCCTGACAATAACCCTGAAAAACCAACCGAAGGAAATAACCTCTGGTGTGTGCTTTTTTTCCTTCCGCCAGGCGGTGGCCGTTCACTGTTTGCTGGGCTTCGGACGGACAGGAACCATGTTGGCGTGTTACCTTGCCAAGACCCACAAAATCACCGGGGTAGACGCCATCCAAAAAATCCGTCAGCTGCGGCCGGGCTCCATCGAGACTTACGACCAGGAGAAAGCCGTTGTCCAGTTCTACCAGCGTATAAAGTAGCTGCAGGAAAGGATGAGATTCGCCCATGAGAAAAAAGAACACAATGATTGTGTCTTTTTCGGCTCCTTTCTGGGGAGGGGGGGGACAAAAAAATAAGCTGGGTTTAGAGAGTGGATCAGCAGGGATCCAGTCCAACTGGAGTCCCAGACATACAAGCATATTCAGTGCAAAGTCCCTTTATCGCAGAAGTCTCCAAACTTGGCCACTTTAAGACTTCCAGAATTCTCCAGCCAGCTATGTAGATATTCTGGACCTGTTTTGCTGGGAGGGAGAAGATTTTAGTTGTTTTAAGGTTAGTTGTTTTAATCCTCAAAGTAGGCAACTGTGATGACCCGGGGCATGGCACAAAAACAACAAAGTCACAAAAATAGGTAAAGTCCCTTTAATTCCTTCAACTTGGCCCCCAATGTCCAGTTATCTCCGGGGCTGGAGAAAAAAACCTCTCCCAAGAACAGTTTTCAAAGGGAAGAAATTCCTTCTGAACTCAAAGTACATATAAATTACAAATAAAAACCAACACCAACCATACTACAGCAACTTACAAGACAGGGCAGGATAAGGGGTTGAAGACGTTCAGAACTCAGATAAGACTTGACAAACCAGAATAATTTCATGCTTTGCTTCCAGCAACTTTGCCGTGGGCAGTTTGTCCTTTTGAACAATCTTCCCAGCTGCAGCCAATGAAGGGGATCAGGGCCCTTTCCTCCCCCGTAAACCATGCAACTCACGTTACTCTCTTATCCATTCCTCCCTGCTTGCCCTAGGATGAAGATGGGGTGGGCCTAGGTCTTCCTCTGAATGCCCAGCTGGACTGTGCCCTTCCCCAATTTCCTCCACAGCCACCAGAGCCACACTCCCACTCCCCGTCAGCTGTTCCACATCTGCCTCGGAATCAGACTCCAATAGGGGCATGGCAGCAACTTTAAGACTCATGGATTTTAACTCCCAGAATGCTGGCTGGAGAATTCTGGGAGTTGAAGTCCATAAGTCTTAAAGTTGCCAAGTTTGGAGACCTCTGCTTTATTCTATCTGTTGGTTCTTTCCGAGTTAGTTGAAGTTAAAACTTTTTCAAGAGCAAAGCATGCGGATCTCTGGTGCCGTTTTGCAAAAAAATTACAAACTCCATCCCACAGTTGAAAAAAGAGCCATCTTCTTCGTGAACCAGTTGTGTCTTTGGATGGAGGAAAAGACAAATATTAGTGGAGGAATTATTCAAGACCGTTCACGCCGAGAAAATCCTGGATTTTTAAGGTTTGGAATCTCGAGTTTCAGGGAGGAGGAAGTTTCTGGTTAAGGACAGCCTTGACAATAAAGAAGTCATCCTAATAAAAAAAACACCAGATGGTACTTCTGCCTGCCAGCTTATTTTGTTTATTTGCAGGTTGTGATGACCCAGGGTGGGATACAAAACAAATACAGTTACAAAAACCCTGTGAAGCCCTTTTTATTCCTTCACTTTGCTTCCAAGCTCCAAATATCCTTGACAGAAGACAAAAAACTCCCACACAAACAGTTACAAGAAGAAGGAACATAAACCAAGCAAGATAAGGGCTGGAGGATGTTCACAGATAACAGAACACACACTGGGAAGGACACCAAAGTCAGAGAGGAACAATAAACTAGAGATATTTCCATGCTCTGTTTTCAGCACTCGCCCATAGGCATGTTTGTCCTCTATTCAGTTGTCACAGCTGCAGCCCATGAAGAGGATCAAGGCCCTCTCCTTCCCAGTAGACCATGTCTCTCCCTTATCCTCTCCTCCCTGCGNAGTTGTCACAGCTGCAGCCCATGAAGAGGATCAAGGCCCTCTCCTTCCCAGTAGACCATGTCTCTCCCTTATCCTCTCCTCCCTGCGTGCCCTAGGATGGAGAGGGGATGGGCCTGGGTTCTCCTCTGACTGCCCAGCCAGCCTCTGCCCTTCCCCAACCTCCACAACCTCCGGAGCCACACTTCCACTCCCTGTCAGCTGTTCCTCCTCTCCCTCGTCTCCACCAGGGGCATGACAGGTTGTTCTTGATTTACGACCGTAATGTGGTTCGTGAGTCGTTAAGCAGGTCACATGATCAATTTTGTGACCTCTTTTGCGGCAGTTGTTAAACACACAAGTTGTTAAATGAACAAGGAGGTCATTCAGTGAATCTGTTTACAATGGCCCTGACTTGGCAGTTTTTCAACTTTTGTGACCGATGCAGCAGTTTTGATCCTGGGGTCGAAATTCAAACACTTGGGCAACTGACTCGTGTTTTATGACGGTCGTAGCATTCCGAGGGTCCTGTGATCCCCCTTTTGTGACCTGACAAGCAATGTGGGAAGCCAGGTTCACTTAACGACCGTGTGGCTAACTTAACACCTGCAGGGATTCACTTCCCAACCATAGAAAGGAAGGTTGTAAAACGGGGTAGAAAGGAGAGAGAATTGGAAGGGGAAGAAGAAAGGAGGGAAGGAAGGAAAGGAAGTAAGTAGAATTGGATAAGGGGAGGAAGAAAGGGTGGGTGGCTGGGAGATTGGAGGGAGGGAGAGAAAAAGGGAAGGAAGACAAGGAAAAGAAAAGGAAGGAAGGAGAATTGGAGAAGGAGAGGGAGAGAGAAGGAAGGAGAATTGGAAGGGAGGAAGGAAGGAGAATTGGAGAAGGGAGGGAGAAGGAAGGAAGGAGGAAGGGAGGAAAGGAAGGGAAAATAGAAAAGGGAAGGGAAGAAGGAAGAGAGGGTGGATGGATAGTAGATTGGGGAGGGAGGGAGAGAAGGAAGGAAGGGAAGATGAAGGAAAAAGGAAGAAGGGAAGAAAGGAAGCAAAAGGGAAAGAAAGAAGGAAAGAAAGACAATTCATTTTTTTTAAGTGTGAATCATCTTAGGGAAAAGCAAATTAACAGGACTGCTTGAAGTCTCTGACTGAAGTAATACCTGGTGTGGACCAAGAAGGCAGATTTGGCTCAAGGGTGCCTGGGGTCAACCCTGCATTGTAGCCTTTCCAGAATTCAGGGGAGGGGAGGGGGGATGAATAAAACTCTCCAGACCCTCTTTTTTCCTGCATCCTTCCCCTGTTTGGGCCCAGCAGGGATCAAGTAGCAGCAGGTTGTTCCCCCCCCCCCCCCGGGCACCCTCCCCGGGGAGGNCCCCCCCCCCCCCCCAAGTGCAGCCTCACCGGGGAGGGATCTGGGATTATCTTAAAAGCCCCCTTCAAGTAATATCTTGTTTCCGCCCCTCCAAGGTGGTAATTATAAAAGGAGGAAGGAGGGATAATCTCTTTTGGGATACCCACAGCCCATGAATGTTGGCTTCCTGCCTGGGGAGGTTGGGGAGCCCCCCCCCCCCAAAATGCAGGAAACAGGTCTGGGTGGGATTTAGAAAGCAACAGGTGTGGTATTAAATGACTTCATTGTATGGCTCCTGGCATTCGGTCATGGTGCATCTGAGCATTATCACGGGCTGCCTCTGGGAAGGAAGAGAAAAGAGAGAGAGAAGGAAGAAAAGGAAAGGGAGACAGACAGAAAGGAAAGAAAGAAAAAGAAAGATAGGGAGACAGAAAGAAAGAAAAAAAAGGAAGGGAGGGAGGAAAAGAGGAAGAGGAAGGAAGGAAAAGAAGGAAGGGGAAGGGAGGAAGAGTGGGAGAAAAGAAGGGGTGGAAGGAAGGAAAAAGAAAAAAAGGAAGGAAGAAGGAAGGAAGGAACGATGGAAGAAATGAAGGAGGAAAAAAGGAGGGGCAGGAAGGAAGGAAAAGAAAGAAGGAAGGAAGAGGAGAAAAAGGGGAAGGAAAGAACTGCAACATCAAGAAAATTGTGTAGTTTTGCCCCCCAATGAAAGGGTTCAACCCCCAGAATTCCCCAGCCGACCCTGCTTTAAGCTGCTGGTGATACTTTTTCATTCATGTATTTATTTATTTGTTTCATTTATACTTTGTGCATTTTACAAAACACACCCCACTTCATTTAGCGCAGGGTTTTGCAACCGGAGCCATTTCCAAGTTTGGGGGGAATCCTGGGAATTCCTGTCTTCAAGTTGAGAAAAACTCTGATTTAACGGAACCACGCCAGAGTTTTTGCCCCAACCACACCTGGGGGGGGAAAAAAAAAACTACATATCCCAGACAACTTTGCGACATANAACTACATATCCCAGACAACTTTGCGACATAAATCCCTTTTCCTCCCCCCCTTACCAAGACACGCCCCCTCCCTTTCCATCTCCCCTTTTAAAGCACCCAGGTCCTACCTTTGCCTCCCGGCCATTGGTCCATTTGGAAGGCGCAAGAAGCGCTTTCGGGCACGCGATTGGCCGTTGCCCCGGGCAACCAAGAGGGGTGGGAGGGGAGGGGGGGGCAGAGCAAAGCCCCCGCCCCTCCATTGTGTGGGAAGTTTCTTCGGACAGGCGCTCCGGGACGGAGTTTCCACGTCGGGCGCCCCGTTGGGTTTCTGGAACCGGGGAAAGCGAAATCGCTCCGAATCCGGAACTGGCGGATCAGATGCAAAAACACACAAAAAGGGGGAGGGTGGCGGTTGGATTTGCGCTTCGGGGCAGCCGCGGCGTAAACTGCGCGGGGCGAAGAGGATAAGAGCGCAGCGGCCGGTCGCCCGGGGGCGCCGCGTTGCAAAGCTCACGGGCGCGCCAAGGGAGCCCACCGGCGCTGCAGAGCTTGTGGATGGCGGCGGGAGCTGCGGGCAGGGGGCTGGCCGGACCGGACCGAGAGCCCTGGCCGGGAGTGGGCATCTCCCGGCGGAGGCAAACAGGTAAAAATCCCGGACGGCCCGGTTCTTTCCTCCCCCACCCCACCACCAGCAGCCTTGCGATCCTGATCCCGGGCGCGTCGTGGGAACCAGACCCGTGCAAAACCCGGGCGCTTTTTTTGCAGCGGGTGGACGGGAGCTGCGTGGGAACCAGACCCGTGCAAAACCCGGTTATGCAAGGAAACTCGCGGGTTAGCGCGACCTTCGTGTGTGTGTGTGTGTGGCATAGCGTGGGTTTTGAACCCGTGCGGGGCTAAACCCGGGTTGAAGCGGCGCGTCCCACCGAGGATTAGTGGGGGAGGGAGGGAGAGAGAGAGAGAGAGAGAGAGAGAGACGGAAAGAAAGCAGCTCCGAGGTTTTTCCAGCGGCTTGAAGAAAAATCCGCCTCACTGAGGACCAGTCTCTTGAAATGCATCCCTGGGTCCAGGAAGCGCGCTGGCCGCTTAAGCCCGGACTCCTGGGGTGGGGGGATTTCCCACGGAGCTATCGAGAAGAGAGGCGGGGAGGGTAGCCACGCTCGTGGGATTATTCACGAGAGACATCGGGAATATCCAATAACTCCGCTCCGTTCACACAAACACGTGGAACCCGGTTTCTCCATTCCCTTACATTCTGCAGCCTGTTTGTTTGCTTATTGTAAACTTTTATATGTTTTTTACTAAACGTATCCGCCGCCCGTCTCGCTGGACAGAGACTTTGAACTGCTGACTGGGCTGTAAAATCATCATAAATAGGAAAGCATTTAGCCTCCGAGGGGGCTACCTTTACAGAAGCCCTGCAAATAAATCCGATTTATTATTACGTGATGCCCAGTTTGGCACATCTTGTGCCAATGCACCCCCCTGGGCCTTTTGCTTCTCTTAAACAGGTTGTGTGAATTGGCCCCTCCAGAATTCTCATATTTTCCTCCTCCTGAGGTCTCCCAGACACCCTAAATGGAAACCCTACAATTCCCATTCTTCCTTCCAGCTCCAGCCAGTCTGACTTGCTAGGTTTAAAAACTCCCAGAAAAGGGACTTAAGAGAGGATGGAGAGGGGGGAAAAATCCTGATTTTGCGGGACTATTGTTTTGCAAAACAAAACTTAACACTTTCCCCCTGTCCCGATTTGGAAATTGATCCAAGGAAGCGGAAGTTGGCACACCTTTTGTTCTTTTAATTTGAAAAGAAAAAGTGAAATTATACCCTCCCGTTGGCAACAGCCAGAAAGGATGGTTTGGCGAGGGGCCAAGGAGGAACAGAATTATATTGTATTTTGTGGGCAAGGGGGTGAGATTTTCCCTTGTCAGGGCCTGTTGGAGATCCCCTTTAAAAGTGGGGTGAATTTTGTAGAGAATAAAATAACTTCATTGAATCACTTTGTTGAGTTTGGGCAGCTATAGAAATTGGATAAACAAAGTAAGTGTTTTCAAAAAGACCCCTCTTCTTTGCACCTAAGTCTCATTTTTCCTTTTTGTCCTTTTAACCAAGTTAACTGGTTAAAAAAATGAAGATGCAGAGAAGGTAAAAAAATGACTAAATAAAGTTTTTAGTTGGAGGCTGCGTTTTTACTAAATCAAGTTGGATTTAATGGATATCAGTGGGTTTATTTTACAGCTGCGGGAGTAAATTCTCTTCTGAAAAAGAAGTTCTTTTTTTTTTCTTTTGAAAAATTGCCCATATCTGTTCCTTGTAAGCCTGATGTGGAATAACTAAAATATTGGACTCATCTTCCAAAAGGGAATTTGCTTTAATTGCTAGAAAATTGCATGGGAAAATTGACCATCAGCAGCAGCAAAGAATGCAAATTTAAAATACAAAATACACAAAACCCAAAGGCACATGTTTTGGCAGGTTGTGAAATTAGCACATAAAAAGTTTAAATTCTTGCTCGTTCCAGTTGTAAAGGTTGCTGGGAAGATGGTCCTTGAGAATAAGTAAAAAAAAAGTGTGTGAGAAAATACTGGCAAAACTTGCAAATTTATTTACCTGCTAAGTTTGCATCTGAAGCCAGTCACTCATAGCTCAGACTACCCTACCTTGCAGGGTTCTTATGAGGATAAAAAAGAGACATCTAGGACCATTTCCCAGGTTAAGCTGCTTACAGAGAGGCCTGTCCAGTTTTACAGAAGGATTTATTTGTGCTAATTTTCAAGCTGGGAGCAAGCCTATTATTGGATACTCAGCTCTGCAGTTTAATCTCAATTTTCCTGCCTTCTCTCTTAAAGGGAAATCTTTTTTTAAAAAAATGGGAATAAAATTCCCAGCTGCTGCTAAAGTTTTGCATTTTTCCTACTGGACAAAATGCAGAGAGGGCCAAATCCTTTGATGTGTGTGTGTATGCAGAGGTCAAAGAAGTGGAATTATCTCCTGTTTTTAATGGAGCTGAATTGCAGCAAGAGGAGAGCATAGGGAGAAAATAGCCCCGTGACTGGCTTGTTTTTCTAAACTTTAATGCAGCCAGTGATGGAGGCTGGACCAGTTTTGCAGAAAGAAGGAAATTCTTTTTTGTTTTTGTTTTTTTAAACAGAAATGGAGCTGGAAGTAAAATTTAATTCAAACTGTTGTACCCAAAAGCAAAAAAAATAAGGTTGCTAAGACAGGAAAAAATATAGGTAAAAAAATCACATGGAAACGAAATAAAATGAAATGGGGGGCATTAAATCTCTGTTTATGTTTAAGCACGCAATGTTTGGTCCTGTTAACCAGGTTAGTTCCAAACTCGTGGCTGCCATTCCACACGGTGCCCATGTTTAGCTAGATTTGATCTGGGGTTTTGTCTGGTGAATTTGTGCGTTGATTGAGATCAATTTGAGTGAATTTAGTTTTCAATCAAATTTGTATGGCTGCCTCTTTTACAAAAAGCAATTCTCCCTGACTGGCATTTAAAAAAAAAAACATCAAAAATCACAACATTGACTACGTTAAAATACAAATATAACTGTCAAATGGAGCCTGCCTTCTATGGTCATAAATCGGGAGAGTTGTAAAGCAACTGACTAGCCTGATTTTATGATTTTTTTTTTCTTTTTGCAGTGGTTGTTAAATGAAACTATTGATTGCTATGGGAAGTTTTTGTCAGAAAACAGAAGTAAATTTTCCGGTCTGTAATTCAGCGTACGGTGCAGAAAACAGTTTTGGAATAAAGTTTTGCCAAGGTTGGGCATCCTTGGAGTTTAAGACATGGTAGGAATATGGCCTAAGGAAGCCTTTTTAAACAGTGAAAATAGTTTAAATTTTAAAGCATCTTTCCAAAACAAGGCGAAATAGCTATTTTAGTTTGCATGTATTGGGTTTTCTTTGGAACTAAAATAAGTTGACGAAAGTTTTAAAAAGAGAGACTGCAACCTCCAGAAAGCCCCTTTTGTAGAAGACTCTCAATTTATTCCCCTTTTCTTTCCTTTTGCAAACTTTGCTCCACCAGGTCAATGCTGAAGGAGGAATTTCCCACTAATAATGCTCCAGGATTTCCACAGACAGATTGGCGGGAGATGAAAAACGGGGCTCGGATGCGAGGAGACACCCCAGCCCGTCTTTTGCAGGCATCTCTGGAAGGCTGCGTTGAAAACCCAGCGGCTTGGCGCACAAGGACGGTGTGATTGTGGGCTGGCATCCTCCTTCGGAGGTCACTCCCCAAATACTCAGTGCTGGGTGGGGGAAGTCTTGGTACAGCAGTTGTCCTGCACAGTGTTTGGCCTGGGTAGCTGTGCTATGAATTGGCGGCTGAGGCTTACTTGCCTTACCCTGGTCTACAGCAGCCTTGCTGAAGGTAAGCTGGTTTCCTAGACAGAAGCGGGCAGGGGATTCACACAGGGACCCTGGCCAAAATGGAGAACAAAGTTGGGGTCAAACCAGGGGTGGGGTTCAAAAATCCCAGCAATTGGTTTACTACCTGGTTGCTGGGTGGGCATGGCCTACCGGAACTTCCAGGAGGGCCGTTTTTCTCCTTCCCCACAGTCTGGAGGCTTCCCTCAGGCCTCTGGGAGGATGAAAACGGCCTCCCCTGGGCTCCGGAAGCCGGAAATAGACCCATTTCTTGTCCTCTGGAAAGTCTGTTTTTCCCCCTCCCAGATCCTCCACGCAAACCCTGTACTTACCTGCATCTTACCTGCATTGAAAATGGGAGACTCTTGGGAGGGGCGGGGTGGGAAGCCAGTTGATTCAAATACCAGTTCTGTGAACCAGATGCAAATCTAACATCCGGTTCACCCGAAATGGTAGAATCCCACCCCTGGGTCAACCCAAGGTCCCCTTGTATTCTCCCAGCTGTGTGCTTTGCCAGTAACATGCAGGTAATTCTTAAAACAGAAGCTGCCTCTTCCCCTTGGAGGAATTTCCAGGCCACTTTGATCTAAAAGGGTGGCCTCCAAAAAACGAAGCAGGAAAGCGGAAACTTTTTTCTCCCCTTAGAGAGGAATTTTCATACTGCTTTGGTCCAGAAAAGCAAGCTCAGGGAGGCCTCCCAAAACTGAGGTTGGGAAATGGAAGCCTTTTTCCCCGCTTGGAGGAATTTTTGACATCCCCTTAACCCAAGGGACGCTGTGGCTCAGGGGCTGTCCATCAGAAAGGTTGGCAGTTCAGTGGTTCGAATCCCTAGCGCCGCGTCACAGAGTGAGCTCCCGTTCCTTGTCCCAGCTTCTGCCAACCTAGCAGTTCGAAAACACGTAAAAAATGCAAGTAGAAAAATAGGGACCCCTTTGGTGGGAAGGGAGCAGCATTCCGTGCACCTTCGGCATTTAGTCCTGCCGGCCACATGACCACGGAGACGTCTTCGGACTGCGCTGGCTCTTCGGCTTTGCAGCAGAGATGAGCACCGCTCCCTAGAGTCGGAATCGATTAGCACGGATGTGCAATGGGAACCTTTACCTTTAACCCAAAGGGTTGGCCTCCACAAAAGAGGGTAGAAAAATGGAAGCCTCTTTCTCCTCTTGGAGGAATTTCCAGATCACTTTGATCGAAAAGGGAGCCCTCCAAAAATGAGGTAGAAAAATGGTAGCCTCAAAAAGGCTGGGCTTTCAGAGTGGCTGATGATCATCCTTTCAATGCGACTCCCAGCAGGTAACAGCAAAGCAGAAACTCGCACGGTGGTCGGCCGCAAAGGAGAGAGTGCCCTTCTGCGCTGCAACCTGCTGAAGGCGGACGAGACGAGCCCCCCTCTCTACGTCATTGAGTGGGTGCGATTCGGTTTCTTGCTTCCCATCTTCATCAAATTTGGGCTGTATTCCCCCCGGGTGGATCCAGACTACGTGGGTGAGTGATTGGTGGCGGAACCTGGTCTGGGATCGGTGGCGCAGCATGGGATGATGCCTGAGTCCTTTGGCAAAATAATCATCAGTTTTAATAACCCTGTTTCCCAGAAAATACGACTTACCCTGAAAGTTAGTCCTAGCTTGATTTTTACATGTGCGCCCAATATAAGCCCTGCTCCCCAAATAAGCTCGAATTCAGATTCTGCCTATTCCAGAGCATAAAAATTAAGCTAGGGTGGGGACGGGGTGGTGGTGGAGCTGCCCTACTACTTATCTTTGGACAGTTGTAGCCAGGCCTTGCACATCCTGACACCTGCCATGCCAGCCCATTTCTTCTGCAGCCAGCAAGGCTTTCCTGAAGGCCTCAATGGCTGATAACAAAGCTCTGGATCGATCCTATCATCTGCAGAGGCCTTCAGGAAAGCCTTGCCAGCTGCAGAAGAAGTTTTTGAAGGTCTCTGACAGTGAAAAGGAGGCCAGGGGCGACGTACGCAAGTGAGATTAGTCAGTGGATGATATCCCCCCAAAATAGGACCTGGTGCCTTTTTGGTGGCAAAAAATTATAAGACAGGGACTTATTTTGGGGGAAACCTGGAGTTATTTTAATAATATCTATTTAGATAGGACAGCTACTTGTCTGGAATTTTATAGGTTCTCCTATTTGAGTGGGGGGTTGGTCTAGAAGGCTTCTGAGGTCCCTTCCGAATCCTGTTAACAGGTAGCCCCTCCAACCAAAATTTCTGTTGCTAAGCAAGGCTTAGAGTTAAGTGAGTTTTGCCCCTTTTTTTAATGACCTTTCTTGCCACCATTGTTAAGTGAATCACTGCTCTTATTAAGTTACAGATAGGGTTGTTAAAGTGAATCTAGCTTCCCCATTGACTTAGCTGGTCGCAAAAGTGGAACACGTGACCCACAGGACACTGCGACCATCATAAATATGAGTCAGTGGCCAAGTGTCTGAACTTTGATTACGTGATGACCATGGAGGATGATGGAACAGTCATTAAGTGTGAAAAACGATCTTATATCACTTCTTTTTCCTGAAAAACGATCTTATATCACTTCTTTTTCCAGTGCCATTGTTACTTTGAATGGTCACTAAACGAATAATTGATAGTCGAGGACTACCTGTATCTAAACTTTTGACGCCTTGTTGAAATGCAACCACAAGTTGGGAACTAACCTGGTTAATAGTATCTTGGCAGGAGGTTTAATTCCCCCCATTTCATTTCATTTTCCAAAATAATTGCTCTATGAACTGTTTTTGTTCTGTTCTATTGGACAGTATTACTTGGTGTGTTGTGTGGATGCTTGTGTGTGCTTTACGGTGGGTGGGGAACGTTGGCGGGTGGGGTATGTTTGGAGATTGTCATATGTGTGCGTATTGGATCTGCTCTCTGGGTGTTACGTGAATTTCGTTGTCTGTGTATAATGTGTATATTTGTACAATGATAATAAACTATTGTTATTATTTGACACAAAAAATGACAGTGTACACAACAAACAAGCTAAGTATGCTGGTTTCGTATCACAATCACCAGTCAAACATTTCCCAAGCGTTTAGGACTGTGTGATGTATCGGCGGATTATGCAAGCAGATCCCAGTAAGATGGCCTTCTGCAGCTGACCAATGGTGATCTTGTCAGCCATTATGTTTAATGCTTCCTAGTCTTAGCACAGCACCCAGTGTGCCCAGTACCACTGGAACCACCTGCACTGGTTTATGCCAGAGTCTCTGCAGTTTGATTTTTAAATTGGTGATTTTTTTCAAGTTTCGTTTCTGCTGTCACCAGGTATGACAATGTCGACAGTCCACACTTTTTTCATCTGCCACAATCGTGATATTTAGGGCATCGTGTCCAAACTTTGTCAGTCTGTTTTCGGAAAGCCCCCAGTAGTTTTGCATGCTCATTTTCAACCACTTTTTCAGGCTTATGATCCCACCAGCTCTTTTGCTACAGGCAGATGGTAGTTGCGACAAAACTTCAGTGGACCACCTGAGTGACATTTTTGTTTGTAGTCAGTCTGAGTGAGTTCTGTGAACAGCTCAGTATGTGATCGATGGTTTCGTCACTTCCTTTGCAAAGGCTGCATTTGGCTTTGATAACAGTCATTCTGATGCTTGTTCTTGGACTGCAAGAATCAGTCCTTTTATCTTTGTCTCCTTTGGTGTCTCCATTGGTTAGCCATACACAGGCACTTTCCTTATTAATTTTCCTTGATCAATCTTTCGAAACAATTGTCCATGCAGTGCTTTCATATCAATCATCCATCATATTCATAATAATAATAATAATAATAATAATAATAATAATAATAATAATAATAATAATAATAATAATAATAATGGCATTATTGCATTATTATTATTTGTCTTTTAATTCTAATGAAATGGTTATAGCGATCCTAGCAACAACAACATGTCTTCCCTTTTGATTTTAGAAACGAAAAGAACTTTCCTTCTGGATTTCTTCTGAAGCTCCATCGTTAAACTTATTTAGCCATAAAGCAATTTAGTCCGTTCATTCGGAGGGCAAGAAGCAAAGTTCAGCCAGGCTGGGCATGTTGTTTCAAATTGCAACCCCACTAGGATAATTTCAGAAACAAGATAGCGCCGTTCAAATGGTTCAAATAGTACCTTTAGGGTCTTGCCCAGCCCTATGAATGAATAAAAGTCACACATTTTAATTTCATTGGATTGCAGATTCGATTTATCTCTCTCTCTCTTTTTTAAGAGGTGCAGTAACCCAGATATTTGACAATTGTGGCCTTTTTGCAAAGAGAAACGGCCTTTTAATCTGTAGACATTGGACTGGGCTTGCCCAGGAGGGTGTGTTTGTGTTTGCATTTGCAGACAGGTGTTGGCAATTTGGCTCTTACTTATCAATAGCGATGGCAAGATTGATTTAGAGGCAGTGGAGCCTAAATCACCCAAGAAGAGAAGTATAAAATATTTTTTTAAGTCAGGTCTGGGAGACAAGAATCCCAGGGGGAAGGTTCTAAGTGTTCGTGTGGCACTACCACAAAATTGTACACACAATGTTCAGTATAGACCAAAGTTTCTCCACTTCAGCAACTTTAAGATAGGTGGACTTCAACTCCCAGGATCCTCCATCAAGCAAGGCTTGCTTTGCAAGTTTAAGATGGGTAGACGTCGCTTCTCAGAATTCCCCAGCCAGCATGGATTCTGGGAGTTGAAGTCCACTGAACTTAAAAGTTGCTGATTTTGATTATGATGGACACTCGGAACAAGTTCTTGCATCCTTCTTTTTTCACCCTCGGGGGCCAAAAAGAAGCAGGGTGGTGGTGGACTTGTGGGAAATTCCAATCCCAGAACATTCCAGAATGTTCCATCTTTTTTCCCCCCAGTTATATCGATTTTACCATTGTTGGTTGCTTTCAGAAATAAACCCTTTCCTATTCCAAAATAAACCTTTTGAGAAAGCCTCAAAGTGATTCTCAAATGAGTTGGGGAATTTCATAGGTTTGGCAAGGAAAAGGGGGAAAAAAAGGATTTTCCAGCATTCTCCAGAACTTTCTGTTTTCAGGTCCTAGAATTTAGTGCCTTGTCTGACTTTGTGTCATTTCTGGGGAAGCTTCTTGGGCAGTGTTGTGTAGTGATGATGACCAAAAGTGACACAAAATCTGCTTCAGAAAAACTCTTTGGGTGGTGATGGTGGCCCCAAATGGCCGCCGTTTGGTCTTTTTTTCTCTCTCCTTCTTTATCCCCTTGTGCTCTTTTCTTTTCTTCGCTTCCTTTTTTCTGGGTCAGGGATTTTTAAGAGGCATCTCTGCTCCGATTGTCCGGCCAACCTTTTGAACCCTTTTCTTCTCTTAAACAACCGAGGGTGGGAATCCTTCTCAGGATTGTGAGCTCCTGCAGACTTGCTCAGGCTGGCTGCCTATGAATATCGGGAAATTGTCCTGCTTTAATTGCTGCCTGCTTTTTCTTCACATTCTCAAATACTTGCCAATTTGGTTTGTTCAAACCTGAAATCTAGGCTGCAAACAGGGAGTTTATTAAGCCAGACACGAGGTCGTGGTTGGCAAGGAAAGGAAGCAGGCGGGGAATCAGAAAATTCAGATTATAGTTTAGAGCTGGTTTCTCTTCAGAGAGTTTTTCAGGAGTCCCTTGAAAATCCTAAACTAAGTTAGTTGGAGATTCAGTCTTTAGTGAAATCTATCTATTTTCCTTCCTTCCTTCCATGCAAACTACCTTACTCCCTTCCTTCCTTTTCTCATCCATTCCTTCCTTCCTCCTTCTCCATTTTTCTCCCTCCATTCCTTCTTTCCCTTTCTTTCTCCTTTCCCTTTTCTTTCTTTCTCCTGTCTGCTTCTTTCTTTCTTTCTGTCTTTCTCCCACTCAATAGAATTCTTTATTGGCCAAGTGTGATTGGACACATAAGGAATTTGTCTGGGTGCAAATGCTCTCGGTGTACATAAAAGAAAAGAGACATTCGTCAAGAATCATCAGGTACAACACTTAATGATAGTCATAAGGTACACTAAGCAATCAAATCATACTAGGAAATAGTAAATAAAAATCGTTAGGATTCAACCAACAAACTTATAGACATACAGTCACAAGTGGGAGGGGATGGGTGATAAGGAGTGATGAGAAGTTTAACAGAAATAGTAGTGCAAACTTTGTAAATAGTTGAACAGTGTTGAGGGAATTATTTGTTTAGCAGAGGGATGGCTTTCGGGGAAAATCAAACCATGTGATTCTGGATGGTCCAGATAGCATTAAAAAAAAAGGGGGGGGGGAAGAAATCCACCATATAAACAGAAACAAATACAGCATAAAAACCAAATTAAAAAAGGAACAAAATTGCTACATAACAAGAAACAAATACAATAGAAGAAAAATAAATTTAAAAAGTAACACATTAGCCACATAACAAGAAACAAATGCAATGTAAGGAAAGAAAAAAGGGAAAAAAATCCACTATATAATTAGAAACAAATACAATACATAATTACCCATCAATAACAACATGGAGATAAGTAATATAGACAACTGATCTGCTTACATGCTGCTAATATTTTCAGGGCTGTAGATCCCCGAATAGCTGGACTGGAAATAAATCAGTCGGCCAACTTTATTTGTCCAAATTGTTTCCTAGGAATAAGCATGCAAAGATACGATAATATTTAATCTTGGCTTGCAAGTCAGGCTACTGTATAAACAGACATTTTGTGTTTGATAGGCTTGGTGGCAGCAAGCAGATAGAATAAAATTAAAAATGAATTGGCTTCGGTTTGTTTGTTCTTGATTGCCTGTATACACACAAATGTGAATACACCCTCAGAATCAGGCCACAATTTATCAGGATAGCTGAAGCTGAATATTCATACCATATTCATACCATATTCAACTTCATTGTTCCCTCGCCCTGCCTCCAAATTTACTTCTTTAATTTTGAATTCTTTTAAAGTAGCATTTTTGGAACCTTGGATCGCTTGAAGATGAGTGGACTTCAACTCCCAGAATTCCCCACTCAGTTTGACATTTAAGAATTCTGGGAGTTGAAGTCCATGCATTTTAAAGTCCACACTGAAAAAAACTGCTTTAAAGAAAGAAGCATATTCTGTGTATTCTGCCTTGCAAAACCACCGTCTCCCTCACGGTTTACGTTCGGGGCAAGGGGAAATCTATAAGCTCCGTAGCACAAAGAATTCCTGGCAACGGGACTGAGGATTCGAATCCAGGACCAATTGGCCAAAGCTGCACCCACTAGGCTTTCAAAATTTCCACTAGGGAGACCCAGTCTCCCCCCAAAAAAAGTGGGGAGTAAGCTTTGCTGGCGGATTGCTTTAGCTGTAGAGGGGGGCTGCATAAATTGTATTCATTGATTATGCTGCCCATCTCAACGATTCTGGGTGGCCATCTTGTACCTGCAGAAAAGGTGTAGCCATCATACTTTCAAAATCAGATTGTTAATTGCTCTTGGGGGAGTCCGTTGTAACTGTAAATAGTTGCTAAACATTTAGTTGTAAGTCAAGGACTAACTGAAACCTGGAAAGACACTGCTTGGAGGCCTACAGGAGGCTGTGAGTTCGAACCTTGGTAGAGGCAGATATTTCTCTCTCTGGGCTCGATGAGAAAATATCTGCTGAATAAAACTCCATATTGGCAACAGGAAAGGCATCTGGCCACTCAGATCCATTCGGTTGCCCAGGCTCCACCCCACAAGGGGCTATGGAGTTGGAAGAAGAAGATGATTCTGTTTCCTCTTTTTACAACGCAGGTCGTGTACAAATCCAAGCTGGGGCTTCCCTGCAGATTGACCGTCTGTGTGCCGAAGACCAGGGCTGGTACGAATGCCGGGTGTTGTTCCTCAATCGTCCCAACAATGATGATGAATTCCAGAATGGCACCTGGATTCACCTCATTGTCAATTGTAAGTCTTGAATGTCCCTTTTTTTTCCCTCCCCTGACTGGGGTCAGACAGTAAGTGGGAAAAAATTCAGTAGAACCGTGATCATGCTTCTCCTTTGGAAGTCCTCAGTTTACAACCACAATTAGAACCGAAACTTCCATTGTTAAGTGAGTCATTTCTGATTTTGCATCCTTTTTTTGCTGGAGTCACTAAGTGAATCACATTGTTTTTAAGCAAATCTCTCCCCCCCCCCCCCCCNCCCCCCCCCCCCCCCAAATTGCCTTATCTTGTTGGAAGCTAGATGGGAAAGTTGCAAAAGGTGTGATTACAGGACCTCGGAACAGTGAAGTAACTGCCAGTTGCCAAGCAGCCAAATTTTTATTCTTGGACCATGGGCAATGGTTGTAAGTGTGAGAACTAGTTGTTAAGTCCCTTCTTTGGGGCCGTTGTAACTTCGAACGGTCACAAGTTGAATCAATCAGTTGATAACTACCTGTATTTTTTTTTTAAAAAAAGAAAAGGACATTGCCCTGTGGAACTCACTGATACAAGATGGAGGATCCTCTGTGCCTTTTCCTGACTCTTTTTTCCTAAAAGGATGGGATAAATTGGCAGAAATTAATAGATTTTACATCTCGCCAGATTAGGAGAGGGGGGTCAATTCCCTGGACAATCTGCTTTGTTGGGGGCTGATTATCAGAATTCCACCCAATCTGATTCAATTTCTTGGAAAATTGCAAAATTGTTCGTCCCTTGGAAAGAAGTTTATCTTATTTTGAGTGGGTGGGTGGGTGGACTTAGGTCTTCACATTTTATCTTGATGCTCTTTTTATCTTCTGTGGAGCTTTTATATAGGATACCAGCAGGATATCCGTGCTTTGCTACAAAACAATGTGATCGGACAAGACGCTCCAGAGTATAAGGCGCACCTTAGTTTTTGGGGAGGAAAATAAAGGGGGGGGGGAAATTC
>BHFT01038121.1:0-54766 GCA_004320025.1 Laticauda laticaudata | reverse complement strand
CTATCTGGAATTGTTGGGAACAAGAATCTCAATACAGATTGGGGAAAAGCTTCCTGCCCCTAAGCCAAGTATCTCCTCAGACATCATCCAAGTCTTCTAGCTGTTTCATGTACATTAAATCCTCATGAAGTTCCGTCACCGTTGGAACTGTTACAGGCTGGCATCAGCGAACATATATAATGCAGTATTTGCTTTAGGCTTTCACGCAGGCATGGCCGGCAGAAAACAATATTGTGCTTGCTTGTAAAATGCTAGTTTTAAATGGGGAATGTAACCAAATCAATCTCTGGCAAGTAACATATTGGGGTAATTCTGCATCAAATAAGTCCAGCCCCATCTCTCCAAAATTTGCATTGATGAAGCATGGTCACTATCACATGCTTTGAATTTTGTGCATAAACTTTCCAAGTTAAATAGAGAACAAAGAAGACAGGAGAAGGAAGGAATAAACGGGGTCCCAAGCAGAGGTGGCTAGTCAGCAGAGGTCTAAAATCGAGGTTATGGAAAGCGTAGAAATTTATTAAGTTAGTCTTGGAAAACTAGCAAATCCCAGCTCTGACTGGAGATTTATACAGGTATGCTCCGCCTGCCTAAGCACCCGCACCCAGACCGACACACACAGAGCCACAAAGTAGAAATTTGAATCCACACTGTTCCCAAGATATATCCAGACTGTAGCAAAATCCATGAATTCATCCTACGGGCATATTTTTGTGATCAGGTGAGAAATATCAGTAGACCAGTTTGCTTTTCTCAATAATTCTCTGATAATTTTTTTTAGAGTAAACAGCACCAGTGCCAATAAAATATTCAACGCAATATTAAGATTTTTCTCACCCTTTAGAAGTTTCCAGTTTGTATTGCTCTCTTTTCCTAAAACCAAAACTGCTATAAACTTCCCTCTGCAGCTTCCTGCATCCTGCTCCATTATCAATTCAAACCATTACAGTTCCTGTATCAATGGGAGAAACCAAGCAGAGAATAAATGTCATCCCCTCTTGTGGAACAACCTGCTTGTGTGTTCCGGGGAAAGAGGGAAGTTTGCAAACTTGGGGAGATCAAACACGAGACTGGCTTCTGTTTCAAGAGGCGGTTTCATAGCACGTCCTCGTTGCAATGAACAGCGAGCCAGGTTGCATCTCCCACACGCGTGTCCATCATTCAGAACACGCAATGCCCACCTATCTGGACTTCATGAGTTCAAGTCAAAGACATCTGGAGAGCAGCAAGCAAAGGAATAAGCCGTCGCGGCTGGAAGGAACCCGTGCGCCAGGAGGCCACCATGAGCCGCTGGAACGCTCAAAAAAGGAGCCCCCCCTCCTCCGAGAGCGATTCCACCCCTCTGGTCCCTCCTCGTTCCTTTCGCATTACACCGAGTCACCTTCGGGCAAGACTTGTTTCACAAGACGAACGGCGACCCGGATGCCACCAGCCGATTTTCAGACCGCTGCCCGTCAAAGGCCAATCGGACATCAAATCCGCACATCGGAGAACTGCTCTGCTTTTGCTGGCAACGCACGGAGCCGCTTTCGAATCAGGTCGCGGCCGTTGATTTTCAACCGCGGGGAGTTCAGCTCGCATGTGCTTTTCCCCGACATTTATCTGGTTCCGTGAGGAGAAGGCGGCTTTCTCTCGGGAGCGTCTCTCGCTGTTTCGCTCCCAAAGTCAGGAGACGATCCAAGGCGATCCAGGTGCAAGCGACAATCGAGGAGGAGGAGGAGGAGGAGGAATGCCCCGGACTGCATTTTTGTTGGTCGCGAAGCCGCAGTTTGCAGTGCCGGGGCGCCTGGACCCCCCACCCGCCCCCGAGCACGCATCCCCCATTGACCTCTCTTTAGCAGAAACCGAATCGCGTTTTTAGCGCCACCCAGCACTGCATTTTTTCAAAACGCAAAGCTTTGAATGGTGCTTAATAGGGCTCACATCCGGAGGACGTCGACGAGCTTCGCAGTACCAACGCGGCGCGCCCCTCTCCATCCTCCCCCCCGCGCATCTCTGGCTCGCAGCCTGCGATGCGGGCGACGAGTAGCCTCCCCTTCGCCCCGACCACTGCCGCTGCCTTTCTACATCGGCCTCCTCCTTGCCGTGGTTGCCTGGGCCGCCGGCTCCCGGCCCCGTGCCCGGCGCCCTCCCACGGCTGTTTCCCGGTTGCTTCTTTGTTCTTCGCGCTCGCACACCGCTCAGCCTCCCCGAGTTGCCCCAGAGCCGGGGAGGTCCGAGGATGGCGCCGGCGCGACCCCGCGGTCTCTGGCCTTAAGAACCGCCTGCGCCGCGCGGGGCTGGAACTATAGGCGCATTTTTAGTCACAAACATTTCGGACGAGTGGGCGCGCGCACCGCGA
The DNA here is from genome assembly GCA_004320025.1 of Laticauda laticaudata. Lineage (NCBI taxonomy): Eukaryota > Metazoa > Chordata > Lepidosauria > Squamata > Elapidae > Laticauda > Laticauda laticaudata. Next base: position 52,425 of record BHFT01038121.1, on the reverse strand, counting down.
GCCTGGCTTGGCGCCGAGCGGGGAGCGAGGGGTGGAGGCCGGGCCCGGAGCGCCTCGCATGCACGTGACCGGGGCGGCGCGACAATTCGCCAAGCCCACGGCCGCTCTCGCCGCAGATCGTGCTGGGCGCGTCGAGGCGAGCCGCACGCGGGCGGCGGCAGCGAAGCCGAAAGCCTTCGAAGGGGGTGTTGCAGGGCGGTTTTCCTTTGAGAATCATGATCCCAGTATATCTGGAGGGCCCCAGGTTGAAGAAAGCTGTTCCATTATAATGCCCTATTATGTTGTTCTGAATATTTTTGCCAGTTGACATAGCAGTGCTGATCAGTGAAAATAATTGCTTTATTGTGTCAGTTTACTCCAGTTGAAATGGAAAGCTTTTATAGCAATGGCTAGCCAAGGGATGATTCGATGAATTGACAGATTATTAGTTGCCAGACAGTTTTTATTTGCCATTAGTAGATGCAGTAGAGTAGATAGTTAAGATAAGAATGCCTTCTTCTAACATTTAGGTCTCCTGCTGAGTGTCCAATGATAAAATTGTGTGAGTCAGGATCAGTGTGATTGCTATTCCACTCTAAATAGAAAAGTATCTTGGCCTGTTCAGATCTTTTCTTTTGCATTTATATGTGAAATTTAATGTTGAGAAAAGTAAAGTCTTACACTTGGGCAAGAAAAAGCAAAACTACACATATAGATTGAGAGAAACCAGACTTAATAGCAGTAACTGTGAGAGGGATTTTGGAGATTTTAGTGGGCAACCAGTTACCCTGTTTCCCAGAAAATATGACCCACCCTGAAAGTAAGTCCTACCTTGATTTCTACATATGCCCCCAATATAAGCCCTACCCTCAAAATGAGCTCTAATTAAAATCCTATCCACTCCAGAGTGCACAGGTAAAAATTAAGCTAGGGTGAGGATGGGGGGTGGAGCTGCCCTACTACTTACCTTTGGACAGTTCTAGCCAGGCCTCGCACACCCCAATTCCTGTCTTTCTGGCCCATTTCTTCTGCAGCTGGCAAGGTTTCCTGAAGGCCTTTGTAGCTGATAACAAAACTCAGGATCGATCTGGAGCTCTGTTGTCGGCTGCAGAGGTCTTCAGAAAAGCCTTGTTGGCTGCAGAAGAAGTAGTTCCTGAAGGCCTCTGACAACGAAAAGGAGGCTGAGGATGACGTACACAAGTGAGGTTAAATCAGTGGATGACATCCCCCCAAATAAGACCTGGTGCCTTTTTGGTGGCAAAAAAATAGAAGACAGGGTCTTATTTTCAGGGAAACACGGTAAATATGAGTCAACAATGTGCAGCGGCAGCCAAAAAGCCAATGCAATCCCCTAAGTTGCATTAATGGGAGGGATTCAATCAAGATCAAGTGAGGTACTAATACAATTTATAAAGCCTTAGTAAGATCACACCTAGAATACTTCATCCAGTTTTGGTCATCACACTATAAAAAGATGTTGATACTCAAGAAAGTGTGCAGAGAAGAGCAACAAAGATGATTAGGGACTGGAAGCTAAAATATATAAAGAACGGTTAAAGGAACTAGGCATGGTTAGTCTAGTGAAGAGAGCGACTGGGGAGACATAGCAGTGTTCCAACACTTGAGAGGCTGTCATATAGAGGAGGGTATCAACCTATTTTCCAAAACCGATCAAGTAGAGATTCAACCTAGAAATAAAGAGAAATTCTCCTGTGAGCTGTTCAGAGCATCCAGTAGTGGGAGGTGCTTCAGTCTCTGCATTCATAGGCTGAGCTTGATTTGTGGAACGCTCTCCTTCCCTCCAATGTTGACTCCTCTCAGCTTCCCCAGTTTTTGCTCAGTCTCGTGCGAGACAGGCAGTGCTTTCGATGCTTTTGACACGAAATAGGAATCTTAGTGAACAAGGTTGATTGTAATTCAGTTTTTTGTCTTCAGTCTTCAATTAGCCTGACAGTTCTGTTTAGGGGAAGTGCCTTTTGTGCCCCCAAAAAGGCGGCGGGAGGTTTCTGGTTGCTGCTCTGCACCTCTCCCCAACAGCCAATTCCAATTACCTCTGCCAGTTAGGTTGCCGCTGTACCTTTATATTCTGTTTCTGTGCTAGTGGCTTGATTTTTTTGTTAAAAAAAAACACAAGTCATATCGCTTTATCCCCTCTCCGAACGCCGTTCTTTAGTGGGAAATAATTAGTATTAATTTCCCTCTTTTCTCCGCTGTTCCGTTAATTTGAGAGCTCTGGCTTCGTTTGCAAGGGGGGAAGCTGCCGCTGAGAAGTGCGCGAAAAAAACTTTAACTGCTGGAGCATCTTGAGTGCCACCTCGTGGCTGTGCGCCTTGTCTGCCTTTCCTGAGCTGCGTGAGGTATTTTCTGCTTGAAGCAGCAGGATCCCTCCAGTATTTCTGAGAGCAATTTTACCCCTCGTTTTGGCTACCTACACTCGAGGATAATATTTCGCTTTAAAAATCATTGGCTTAACCCTCACAGCCTTACTCTCAGTGCACAGCAACAAGCACCAAGGCCAGTGTCTGCCTGTGCATGGAAGCTGCTGAAGGCCCTTACAATCTTCAATCTGGGCCTTAGGCATTCGCTATTTGGCTGAATTGGATTATTCATTAATCTTGGTTCTATTTATTATTATTATTATTATTATTATTATTATTATTATTATTATATATTATTATTTATTATTTGCTTGAAGGCAAAGCCAAATCAAAACACAATGGAAATTCTAAAGCCTCAAAAGGGAAGCCTTAAGGCACCATAAGGCCTTAACAAAAAGCAAATAGACAGGCATACTCGAAGGTCCACACTGTATCACAGGGTGCCTCCTCTTCCAGTCCGTCAGTTTCTTCACACCCCTCCTCCTCCACTAGATCTCTCGCTTTCATCCAGGCGCACCTTGACTCCACAAGGACAACAGGTCCAAAGTGTCTGGAACACTGACCAGAGGGCTCCTGAAGCCACATTCACTCCGACAGCTGCTGGTCCTCGCCAGGGTGACGGTTTCATTGAGGAGGTCCCAGAAAGGATGAAAGCCTGGATAGAGCTGGCTATTCGCCAGGATTGCAGTGGAGTCAACACGCTGTAATGTCCAGACTTACCCTGTGGCTACCGACCAAGAGTCCCAACTGCTGAGGTCACTGACCAGGTCGGAGCAAACCAGACCCAGGTACATTTACAGGGGAGACCCCTCCAAGGGCCAGAGGAGGAGGAGAAGGAGAAGGAAGTAGATCAAATCATTCAAATGGCCGAGTCTGAATTGGGATCAATGCACGATAGGGAGCCCTGTCAGAGGCAGACCCCTTAGAAGGAAAAATGTCTGAGGATGAAGGTCTTATCCCTGACACAGCCTTCTTTTACAGGCTTATTCCGGCCACAGCTTTTCAATCTCTCTTGTTTAAGGCAAAGAACATTGCAGCCTAAACAAGCCAAAACCACCTGACACACCTAACCCTTCAGGGGAGGTGTGAGGTAATCTCCATTAGAAGAATGAGGCATACAGGGAGACATAAGAGAGTAGTGTTGGAATAATACACACTCAGTACACAGATACACTGTAATAGTTAAATGTAGGTTTTTAACTCCAGAAAGGTTGAAGCAAAGTCCAAAATAAGCAGTCCAAAAGTCATTCACAGGTTAATCAATCAGTTTTTTCATCCAGGGTAATTCCAGTAACAAAGTCCAGTGTCAAAAAACAGTTAAGTATCAGACTTACATTAAATCCAGTAATATCAGTCAATTAGGAAAAATGGAGCAACAGCAACACTTTCCAAAAGAGGAAATAAAGATAATACTTCTCTCTCTGAGACTCAGACTAATACAACCCAGGTTTCTGGCTCCATCTCTTATGGCTGTTTGAAAAACACACCCCAATTGCATGATCTTGCATTCCTTAAAGAGACAGCATTAAATGTTTATCCTGGTTTATATATTTCTAACCCAAATACCTGTTAGGTGTTTCATATTCCTAACAAGGGAGACCAGAGGACATGATCTTCAAACTTACAGCAGCTGCTAAATTTTCTGCCGATGCTACCTATCACGCAGTCAAGTTTTCAGCAAGGGCATTACCTCACGTCACAGCGCATCACTTGTTATGGTTAAGAACACTGGCAGCCCGATTTCAAACACAAATCCAAGCTGGCCTCATCCCCATGGTGGGAGATAGATTGTTTGGCCCTTCCCTGGATCGCTACTAATTGAACACACACAACAAGAAAGAAAATTCTCCTTTTCCCTTTTTTGAAAGTCAGATCCAGAAGCCCCAGTCCAGAGGAGATCCTTTAGATTTTTCTATCAGGGATCCTTCTCTTCCAGATACCAGAGCCCCCAGCAGTTAGACCAGGAACACTGCTTCCAGATAGGTCTGACTCAGTGGACAGAAGTGAGAGGGGTGGTCAATCCAAAAGATCCTTTCGGGGAGCAGAGGACCCTTCCGGTGACCAAGATAACTCCGGAACCGCAATTTCCAATGGCGGACGCCTTAAAGTTATTTGTTGACCAATGGGACTCCTCTACCTCTGACGCCTGGGTCAAGATACGTTAGATTTGGTCCTCGGCGCTGGAGTTTAGATCCACTCCCCCAGATTACCTTCAGAACCCAAGACCCCTCGGGGTCAAGTGTAATTCTAATGGATTCGCTATCCACAACATCTACTGGATATACGAGCCATCAACCAGTAGTGACAATCAAAAGAGGGCAAGGTGTTTTATTCACATCTTTTCATTGTGCCAAAAAATTCAGGGAGTGGGGTGAGAGGCCATATTAGGTTTGAAACGTCTCAACTGTTTCTTAGTATTACGCAAATTTAAAATGCATACCCTCCAATCAATATTACTGGGCATCAGGAAAGGGACGTGCTCATGTCCATAGATTTGACGGAGGCGTACCTGCACATTGCTATTCGGCCTGCCCTCCATTATATAGCGTTCTGAGATTCGTTACAATAACCACCATTTTTGAATATGTGGCCCTTCCATTCGGATTAGCCTCTGCTCCCAGGACCTTCACCAAGGTCCTCGCAGCGCTAGCTGCCCACCTCAGAACATCTCGTATACACCTCTAGTGTTATCTTGACGATATTTTGATTTTATCTCTCCGCCCATCTCAGGCAGTCATAGACACTCAGAACACATTACTATCCCCTACAAGAGCATGGCTTCTTAATAAATTGGAAGAAGAGTCAATTAACACCATCGACTCGGATAATTCATTAAGGGGCGGTCATAGATACGGTGGAAGGCAAGGTTTATCTATCACCAGATAGACTACAGCATTACAAATTGGTTAAGGTGATTAGGTTATTAAAGAGGGTGTCCTTAATGGACCTAATCAAATTGTTGGGCAAAATGATTTTATGTATTTCTATATTCCTTGGGCTGCCTCCATCAAAGAGATCCTACCTACGTAGTGTTTCCTGCTACGCAACCAGCGGTCCAGCCGAAGCAACTCCAAACACAAAGTCAGGGTTCCACCTAAGGTTCATCATATTTCTCTCTAGTGTCCAAACTGTTATCAACAGAGGCTGTCTCTTCAAGAGCACACAGAGACTCACCATCACACAGATGCAGTCTGTTGATGGGAGCTCACGTCCAGTCGCTCACAACCACTAAGGCCGATGGTCCGACATAGAACACGTGGCAGCATAAACTGGCTGGAACTTGTGCAGGACACCTGGCCCTTCGCAACTTCTTCCCCCAGTATGCGGTCAGCGCATACTGATACTGACAGACAATGTAACAGCCAAAGCTCACATAAACAAGCAGGGGGGCACACAATCGAAGCAGAACACATTTCGAGTCTGTTGAATACACAGGCAGACTAGCTAAACAGAGCGCAATAGATCAATCGAGTGGCGCCTCCACTCACCCTGTTTCAAGAAGTGGCACGGAACATTGGTCAGCCGTGATGGACCTATTTGCTTCCTCTCTCAACATCTAGCTCCCAGAATTTTTTCCAGGTATCCATCCCAAGGGATGGAGAATTTCAACTTGCTCCACGTGTCGTTGGCCCCGGCGGTCTCCTATATGCATTCCTCCACTTCCGCTGGTTCCCAAAGTCATCCAAGATTACTAGACAAGAGAGTGGAATTACTTCTAGTAGCGTCTTATTGGCCATGGTTCGCAGACCTCCGCAGTCTCTCAGCCCCCCCCCCGGAGAATCCTGTCAGACAGAATCTCATTAACTCAGGGGCCCCTTCAACATCCGGACCCTCATTCTTACAAATTGAACCATCTGGAGGTTGAGTGAGTGGTTTGAAGAGCAAAAGCTCTCCAACAGAGTTATTGGCACTATCCTACGCCGCCAGACCCCTCAACAATTCGCAATTTACAATGCCACAGGTTTCACCTTTGCAAAATGGTGGTCATAAGCTTCAAATTGATCCTGCCCTCCTCTGTTGCTCAATTCTAGAGTTTTTACAGGAGGGACTTGATAAGGGGTTGTCACTAATATGTTAAAAAAGGCAGGTTGGCGCCTTGGCTTCAGTTCTCACTTACGAGGGTCTCAGTTCTCTTTCACATCATCCATGCATAAGATCTTTCCTTTGAGGAGCCAACCATTGTGTGCCCTCAGCAGTGCACCGTTAGCCACCTGGGACCTTAACAAGGTCCTCATTGCCTCACTAAAGGTCCTTATGAACCTTTGAAAACGTCAAGTCTCCAAATTTCTCACGTATAAAGTAGTTTTACTCGAGATATCACCTGCCACTCGTCTGATCTCAAATTGCACCTTGTCTGTCAACAAGATCTCCGTGTTTTTCATGTTGATCGAGTGCTGTCATTCCGATCCCTAATTTATGCCCAAGGCCAACTCGGCTTTTCATAGAGACACAAGAGCTTATTCTTCCAAATTTTTGTCTCAGACCATCACGGAGGGATGAAAGACAATGGCATAAGAGCTTGGATGTGAGGCATGCTCTGCGAATCTATATCAAGCGTAAAGTGGTTTCAGAAACTCAGAGGCTTTATTCATGTCCTTTCAGCCAAATTCTCAGGGTTGCAAGTTTCACCATCTACGATAGGACCATTGGATACGGGAAGGCAATAGCAAAAACATATCAGACCCAATCCTTCAGTGCCATGGGGCATAACATAACAGCTCATTCAACAAGGAGTGCAGCAACTTCGGCAGCATGGGCCACACAGGCATCAATAACTGTAATCTGTTGGGCCGCGGCTTGGGCTTCCCCATTGCCCTTCATTGGACACTACAAAATTGATGTGTTTGCTTCTGCTGAGGCTTCCTTTGACAGAAGAGTTCTGCAACGGGTCCCAGAGACGAGGAGGAGATTCCAGACCAGATGGAGCCCCTCCCGTAGGACAGGCCAAGCTTTGATATGTCCCACTACTGGATGCTCTGAACAGCTCATAGGAGAAAGGGCATTGGTACTTATCTGACACACCCGTTCTCTTTGAGCTGTGAAGAGCATCCAGCTCCACCCTTTTTTTCTGTATGGTGGGGTTCTGTTTTGGCCAGTGAACTTTTTAGAACATGAGGATGAGAGCGCTTATTTCTCTAGTCTTCGCCAAAACTGGGGAACGCTGAGGAGGAGTCATGTGGAGGAGGAGAAGCGTTCCACAAATCAAGCTCAGCCTATGAATGTAGAGACTGAAGCACCTCCCACTACTGGATGCTCTTCACAACTCAAAGAGAATGGGCGTGTCAGGTGAGTACCAACGCCCTTTTTCTGACAGAACAATCAATCAGTGGTACATCTTGCCTTCAGAAGTTGTGGGAGCTTCATCACTGAAGCTTCATCACTTCATCACATACATACATTTAAAGAATTTAAATTGAAACTGCTGGATTTTTCATTCAAAAAACCCCAAATTTTCTTTAACATTATATCTGTTCTTGGAATCAAATTGTTTTTAACTTCATCATCTGTTCTTCAGGCCTAGAAAATTTAGAAGCAATAAAATAAATTATGAGCCAGTTAGAGTCTAATCTCTATGTGTGTATGTTCAAATCAGTGTTGACAGACTGGAGAAGTCCTTGTAGCTTTCTTATTAAGTTTTGCATTGTTCTGACTTCTAGGGCTGAAAAGCTATGAGTGCTCATGGTCATGCAGCTGACTTTGTATGTAAGGTGGGACTAGAACTCACAGTCTCCTAATTACTAAGCTATTGCCTTAACCGCTATACCAGATTGGCTCTCCAGATTATTATCTCATTTGTTGAAAATGGTTGAAAATACTAGAGAAAAATAGACGTACCTAGCCATTCAGAAAATTGTCTTGGCTTTTACCAAGATGTTTTCTTATGAATATTCTATCCTTTTTGGTGAGTATTAAAAAGCATACCATCTTTATAATAGATACTGTATACCTGGATTTTCAGAAATCCAGTGTTGAACAAAAATTTCCTCACCAAAACCCCTGAGGATAGGTGTTCTCATAGAGTGGAAACTAGCTACAAAAAGGAAATAAGATTACAGATAATTCTCATACTAGGCAAGTTATGCAAAATGGATTCATGTTTGGACCATCAAGATGAAAATTAAATTAGGAATTCATCAGTTTTGCCCATGATACTAAAAAGGGGAGATTGAGAAGAGTTCCTGAAGGCTTCTTCTAATTGTGTGAATGGGCTTCAAAATATTAAATGTGCTTCAGGTTCAACAAATGCAAACTGGTCTTGCTGACATAAAAGATCCAAGTTTCACCTATAACTTAACACAGTCTTAACAGGTAGTAACTGACAAGAAAGAGACTGTCATGCCCCTGTTGGAGTCTGAATCTGAGGAGGACGAACAGCTGACAGAACAGCTGACAGGGAGCGGGAGTCGGGCTCCATTGGCTGTGGAGACAACTGGGGGAAGGGCAAAGTCAGGCTGTGCAGAGCAGGGGAGAGGTAGAACAAGGGAGAGGAAGTTCAGAGGAAGACCCAGGCCCCCACTCCCTCTCCCTCCTAGGGCATGAAGGGAAGAACAGAGAAGAGAGCAGCGTGGCTTATGGGGGAGGAAAGGGCCTTGATTCCCTTCACTAGGCATACCTGGGAAGAGTTTAAAGGAAAGGCAGCTGAGAGCTGCGTTTGCTAGGAACAAACATGAGTTTATCTTGTGGACTGGTTATCTGCGTTCCTGGCATCCTTCCAACTGGGTTGATTTACTGCCACGCTATTTCCCTTCTGGAACTTCTTATCTTGCACTGCCAGATTAATTACCTCATCTTGCCTTGATTGGACTTATAGGTAAAGTTTTCTGTTGTCAATGTTTTGTATTTGAATCTTTGCAGCCAAAGGCTGTTCCTGGGAGAGTTTTTCTCCAGACCAGAAGGTAACCAGGACCTTGGGAGCAAAGTTTGGAGCTAATAAAGGGATTCCTACTCATTATCTGGCTGTGTTGCCTTTGTGCCACACCCCGGGTCATCACAGAGATTTCGGAGTCATGAGAAACAGTTTGAGGAAACTATCAATCCTCTATGCAGGTGTTGTTAAAAAAAGATCAAATTTGATGGTTGGAATTATTAATTTGAAAATAAAACTGCCAATATAACAATGTTCTTGCACAAATCTTAAATGAATCTACAGTTGTAATATTGTGTATGGTTCTGATCATCACGCATTATGAAAAGAGGCAAAGGCAAATAATTTATTAAGGATTATTACTTATTAAGATGAAGACTGTCTCCTCTTCAGGAAAATCTGTAGCAACTCAATCTTTTGATCACAGTGCTAGAATTTGAGTGAATATCTAATGAATAAATGCAGGATAATGCAGGAATCACAGAATTAAATGGGTTTCTTTTTACACAATGCATGGTTAAAATATAGAATTCACTGCTAGAAGTTGTAATGGTATTTAATTTGAGTAGTTTTTTTTAAAGAAAATCAGGCTATAATATTGCTATTTATTACCTATCATAGGCACACCTTCCCTAAACTGATTGCTGGGTAGTGGCATTAGAAAGTTAGCATATTCTTAATTTTTAAAAAAGAGACTCTGGATGATTTTAATCACAAGTAAAAAGGCTTGATTTAAATCAACTCGATTTAAATCATAATTTTTAAACAGCAACTGCCATCTCTGTCCCACAGCAGCTCCTCCTCTGAGCCGCTGTTGACTCACTGACAGTCCCATTCACTTTAATGGTATGGCTGGTGATGTGGCAGTGATACAACAAGGTGAGAGACATGGCGGGCAGCAGGTGAATGGATGCCTGCTAGCAGGCGCTGTCATGATGGATCTGAAATGACAGGTGCTCTTTAAATGTAAGGTAGCGTTCTTGCTGGAAATTACAATCTTTCATATTACTTGCGGTAATTACAATCTTTCATATTACTTGCAGACAAAATGAAGGCTTCCTATTGAGCTTGGAGAGCGTGGATTCACTGAATTAGTTGCAAATTTTGCAGATTATACAGCCTCATACAATATAACTAAGCTCCATTTCATGCAGAATAAATTAAATTATTAATGTATCTTAAATCAAAAACTATCTTTAGATAGATTTTTTACTCAAAAAACATTTTATTAAAATAAATTTGATAAAAACAAAAAAATCTGATTTAAATTAAAATATCCATTTTTTTTTAGTTTTTTTTAAAAAATCTATTTTTATCCACCCAGCTTTCTTTGCTAATTTTATTATATGGTCAAATGTGATCTATGAATTGTTTTGTTGGGTCTGGACATTCAAAGTTTAATTCTCTTTCAGTCACAGGTTTTCTTGGCCCATTTGCTGTCTTATACTTTTAAGTTATGTGTCTTGGTTGTCCTGAGGATTAAGCTGGAGTGCTCTGAACTTCTTAAAAAAAAGGAAGAGATAAAATTGGATTCACAACTAGATTTAATTAAAAGTTGTAGAAGAGAATGAATGATAGGAAACAGAAAAGACAGAAATGAACAAGCAAGTCAAAATTATTATGAGTTACTTATCCAGGGAGAACTTTTAAGTGGGGACCACGTAATATGAAGAGAGTCGTAGTCTTATCACTGAAAATGTGGATATTTTTTTCACCTCTTGCTCTTGTGTTGCAACCTGCCAATGATGTCCTGCTAGCATAACTCTTCTAGAAGTTATGATTTAAAACGTAGAACTCTTTTTATTTCAGATTTTGTGTTCAATAGCTGTTTAATCACTTTTTGTAGATCCCAAAGAACCAGTGTGGAACTGCATTTGGAGTGTGAGATCCAGCATCACCTTTTGCCTTGTGAACATCCCCAATGCGACCATGGGAACTGGCGAATAGGTGGGCCTCCTGGTCCATTTGACCAGCAAACATTCCCAGGGAGAGCTGTGGCAGTCCACACACCTCAGGAGAAGGTACAGTGCTTCATTATCTTTTAATTAATGTTGATAATTGGTGCAAACTAGCATTCCCCCTATGGCCTTCAGGGGATCCAGAGGCTTGCTGTCGCCTCCTTAAAACATGTCACAAAGGTTTGTGTTGCATGACTACAGTGACACCATCTAATTTTTTAAAGAATTCATATTGCGTTTAAATAGCAATGCTCAATTCCATATTAAAATAAACATAATTTTTGCCTCAATACTTTTTTTTAAATAAAGTTTTATTGAGTTTTAACAAAAAAATAAAACATCTTATTTGAGTACAACATGTTCCGGGTTATCACATTTCCATACAGACACAATTTCATATGCATATTCATCTTATGTATTCAACTTCATATTACTCCTTTCAACTTATCACTATTTCTCCCTTCTTTAATTTCTTTTTATGTTATCTCATTTTCTTCTTATTCAATTGTATTTCTTTTACCTAAATTTCTATATCTTTTTATTCATTGTACTTAAACTTTCGTCTGTCTTGCTTACAATTTCATGTTTTCTTCCAACATTCTTTTTTTTAAAACAAACTTTATTAATTATACAACTAAAATGTCAAACAAACAAATACACAACACACAGAAAAAAAAGAAAAAGGACAAAAAAAAAATTAAAAAAACCCTAGCAATTCTATTATCAACAGTCTATGGTTCCTTGTTTGTTATCAATATTGATGATATATTTACAAATACATCTTATTGCAAATATATAATTACTACCCCTTTTACATTTTGTATTATATTCTAATATATTTTCTATTTTTATTCTATCCATTCATACCAGCATTCCTAGCTTCCATAGTATTTTGATGTTTCTTCTTCCTTCAGTGCTAAGGTTAACTAATCCATCTCTGCACAGGCTGTTATTTTCTGAATGACCATTTCCTCTGTCTTTCCAACATTCTTAAGAAGCAAAATTCCCTCTATGATTTCCAATTGAAATGTAACACCTTTAAATCTTATTGTCATTATCATATGAAATCTCATTAAACTTTGAATTTGTGCATTCTAAAATTATAACATTCAAATTTCTAATCTGTTTTATATCATGTCGATATCATCCAGACTCTGCTTGATCACTTAGTAATGTCCGTATTAGCTTCTCTGCAACTTCATGGAAGTGGTTTTTTCACTACCACTTCTGAGATATTTTTGGATTTCCCAGCCTAGTCAGTGGCTCTAAGATTTCTTCACAATTCCCCATGTCAGTATTAAACAGGTCCACATCTTCCTCTCTCCGGTTGTTTTGAAATAATCTCTGTTCAACTTGCTGTGACTGCCTTCTATATAACAAAGCCAATATAGCACTTGTTCAGTTTCTTGGTAAAAAGCTTTATAGATCTTCAACAAGAAATCTTTTATAAACTTAGGACAGGTTATTACAGTTTCATTACTATTAATGTGGGACAGATATCAGAAATGGTATGGATGTCCATGGATGAACCCTTCCTAGTAAGCTTGTTTGATGACTATAGTTACTTCTAGATAATGAGACGATTTTGCCCAGTTGCTTGGAATCTCTTCAGGTCCTAAAGATTATCCATGAAATGGAATGCTTTGTGCATTTATTCTGGTATTATCAGAAATGGTTGGAAATAAAAATTTTCCTCCATGGTATAACATTCACAGTAAGCTTCAGTTTGATGACCATGTCTACTTCTAGTTTAGGGATGTCAAACTCAATTTCATTTAGGGCCACATCAGCATTGTGGTTGCCCTCAGAAAGGGCATGGTAGGGATGGGCATGGCTGGGTGGTAACAGGCATCTGAGTGGGCGTGGCCAGGCTGTGCATGGCCTAGCTCGACACAGCCGTGACCCCTCAGTCCACACAGCACAAGTGGGTCCAATTGATAAGACTGCCAGGCTGACCCTCAAGTCTAGGCAAATGAAGAGACGTGGTAGAGGAGGCATGCGATCCAGCCTGCCAAATGCGCTGGGTGGCTGCCTGCTCCATCTCAGCTGTAGTGGCCGCAGGCAAACAAAACAGAAAATGGGACGGAGCAGGCGGGCGAGCATCCATCTGGTGAGCCAGATAACATGCGTCCCCCCATGCCACTGCCTCCACCTGCTGCTTGGAGAACCAACCCAGTATCGCAGTGTCCTGCTCCCACCTGTGCTGTGCAGACTGAGGAGACCCAGAGCACACTGGCCAGCGGGCTGCTATTGCTGTACACTGTTGGCCTCTACGCGCTCGCTGCTTCTTGTGCATGTGTCCACTTGCCGCCTTCTGTGTACGCACTGGGTGAGCTGTGGTCAGGGTGGCAGGGACTGCCCTGCAGGCCAAATCTGGGTCCATTGCAGGCCTTGTGTTTAACATATCTGTTCTGGATAATGAGATGGTTTTGTACAGTTCCTTAGATACTTGTCATGTCCAGAAGATTATCCGTGAAATGGAATGAGATTGCAGGAATTTGTTCATTTCTTGTCCTGACATTTTCTCTCTGCAGAGTGAAGGAATGACACATAGCAGAATTCTGTCAGTTTATGATACAGAATCAATGTATTTGAATGCATTAATTACATTTATGGCCTAATTTAAATTTAAAATGTGATGCCTGAAATCCATGAAATCAGCATGAAGGCATTATTTACACTTTTTAAAAGTATGCATCATAATTCAGCATATTTTTGATAAAAAGCTGAAGTGACCAGAGTGGGGGTAGTGAAATTATAACCAGAATAATGTGCACTCAGTACCTTAGATATTATGGGAAAAGCCACCCAGGCCCTTTAAAATCTGTATTCTTTTAACAATGAATCTGGAGTTGTGTGATTCCTATAATTGTGGGAATATTGTTCCTATGGCGACATGTACAGAGCTGCTCCTGGAATTCTGAAACTTCCAATAAGAACAAGCATTTGCAGATATTGCGATCAGACACTTCCATGGTAGCCAATGATTATGAGAGCTGTAATTCAACAACTGCATTTGAAGAACCTTGTGCTTCTCATCTCTGCTCCAATACCCTATAGACTAAATTTCTTTCACACAAATATGTTTCTGGCCTTGCTATCAGAAATGTGTTGACTGATCCTGATTAAGTTTCTTTGCTGGCTGGCACCATCTTTCAGGAAGCTGGCAGCATACAGTTGTTGTACACTGGATTATGAATATGTGTTGGTTTATCTGCGTTAAACTGCCAACAACATCGAACATTTTTTTTAAAAAAACTAGAGATCGTTTCTCTAGCAGTCTGAATCTCTTGCCTTTAGCACGCTTGAAAAGAGTTTGTTTTCCAAAAACACACAGGAAAAGATTTAATACTTTTTAGACTGTGCAGTTAATGCTCCATCATAAAACCTTTTTAGACAAATGGAATAGCATGGGGAAAATGTTTTCAAGAAAAAAAAAAGAATGATTCCAGCTTCTGCTGTTTGCTTTTAAGCCTAGTGCCTGAAATATAAACCTTTCATGGACATTGTCTATACATAAAAGGAAACCAAATAAGTGACTATCTAAGCAACGTATATGGAATAAAGATAAAAAGTACTGCTTTCAGGGAAAGTAACAAAGCACCCTGGAGATGGATTGTTATTAGGACACTTTAGCTTGTTAAAGAATAGTGAAATGCAGGATATATAGTTTACAAATGGAAAAAAAACTGGACTGTTGATCACTAGAGGAAGCTAGTGTAGTTGTTTAGACTCAGGAATATGCATGGCAATTTGGGAAGAAAGATTTTCTCAATTTTTGGATCATGAACACCTAGCTTGAATTGTTTATGATTCTATGTTGTTATCTAAAACTTTTATGACCAGGCTGTTATAAATCTCCACTGGATTAAAATCTGTTCGGGACTTCCGGTGGCGATGTCTGGGTGGTGCAGAGGGAAAAGGATGATCTCTGTCCTTAAACTCTGATTTCTTCATGATCAGGGACCCTTTGAAAGTGCAGAGAGCTACACAAAACAGAGGGGAAGCCTGGGGGAATGGTGAGGTGGAAGGCGATCACCCGCCACAACGAAAGGATCCTTCTTTAACCTGGCGCAACAAGCATCCTGTCATGTCATTCTGACATGGCGGACTCAAAGCCATGACAAGCCACAGCAGACAAGGAAGAAAAGTCACTATCAACAGACAGTGACATTCTAACTGTCGGGAAATTCCCAGTTTTGCAATGTGTTGAACTGTTAAAAGTAAGTAAATCCCAGAAGGTTTGGTAAACAAACTCCAAGAGAGGGATGTAACCCCAAAAATTTTAGCGGCAATTTGAAAGGAAGAGCTGTGATTTATAGAACTAAAAATCAAAAGAGCGGAAGAAAATAGAAGTTTAGAGTGATGGAGAGAGGTACACCAAAGTGGACAGAAAGGAGCAAGAAAGAGTGAAAGTGAGAGTGGGAGAGTGGAAGGCACCAGACAAAAGAGAGGTGAAAAAAGAAACCCATGACCTGAAATTCGCCGAAAGTAACAGAGTAATGGCAGGTTGATCCGAGCCTGAAGGAGAACAGAAGGATCTGGGACAAATTGAGAGCTGAAGGAGAGAGGATCAGAGGAGGTGGCAAGACAGTGAAAGAGGTGGTGAGGACAGCATGTAGCAGGGACGACTTGCGGGGAGCAGTGGAAAGAAAGGTGGCTGTTTTTGGTGTCCCAGAGATTAATGAGAGAAGTGAAGAGGACAGAAAGAGAGTGTGAGAGAACGGAGAAGTTAACTTAGAAGGAATGTAGACTATATGAGACTCGGGCAACAACGAACAATAAATCAGAAATACTGGCAGAGATGGAGTTGGCAGTGAAGACAACACGATCAAGGGTCTGTACCTAAATCTGAAGACTCTTTGAGGAGTGGTTATAGAATTAACTTGATTATTATAGTGATTGTTGTGTTTTGTTCATATTACTTATAGTACACTGCTCAAAAAATAAAGGGAACACAAAAATGAGACATCCTAGATCCGAATGAATGAAATATTCTTATTAAATACTTTGTTCGTTGCATAGTTGAATGTTCTGACAACAAAATCACACAAAAATTATCAATGGAAATCAAATTTAGCAACCCATGGAGGTCTGGAATTTAGAGTTACACTCCAAAAATTAAAGTGAAAAAAAACACTACAGACTGATCCATAAAAAAAAGTCAAAATGAGGCTTAGTAGTGTGTGTGGCCTCCACGTGCTGGTATGACCTCCTAAATGCTTGGGCATGCTCCTGATGAGGTGGCGGATGGTCTCCTGAGGGATCTCCTCCCACACACTGGATTAAAGCATCCCAAACTCCTGGAACAGTCCTGGTGCAACTGTGGCGTTGGTGGAATGGAGCAAGACATGATGTCCCAGATGTGCTCAATTGGATTCAGGTCTGTGAACGGGCGTGCCAATCATAGCAGTCCAAATGCCTTCGTCTTGCAGGAACTGCTGACGCATTCCGGCCACTATGAGGTCTACGCAGTGCGTGCATTGGAGGCAACCCGAGCAACTGCACATCATATGGTCTCACAAGGGGTCTGAGATTTCATCTGGTACCTAATGGCAGTCAGGCTACTCTCTGGGGAGCACATGCGAGGGCTGTTGCAGCCTCCTAAAGAAATGCCACCGCCACACCATTATGACCATTGCCAAACTGGTCATGCTGGAGGATGTTGCAGGCAACAGAATGTTCTCCACAGCGTCTCCAGACCCTGTCACGTCTGTACATGTGCTCAGTGTGAACCTGCTTCTCATCTGTGAAGAACACAGGGCGCCAGTGGCGAATTTGCCAATTTTGGTGTTCTCTGGCAAATGCCAACGCCTGCATGGTGTTGGGCTGTAAGCACAACCCCCAACTTTGGACATTGGGGCCTCATATCACCCTCATGGAGTCTGTTTGAGACTGTTTTCTGACCGTTTGAGCAGCCACAATGCACCATTTGTGGCCACACTGGAGGTCATTTTGCAGCTCTGGCAGTGCTCCTCCTGTCCCTCCTTGCACAAAGGTGGAGGTAGCGGTCCTGATGCTGGGGTGTTGCCCTCCTATGGCCTCCTCCACATCTCCTGATGTACTGCCTGTCTCTTGTAGCGCCTTCATGCTCTGGACACTACGCTGACAGACACAGTAAATCTTCTTGCCACAGCTCGCATGCTGTGCCATCCTGGATGAGTTGCACTACCTGAGCCATTTGTGTGGGATTGTAGATTCCTGCTCATGCTACCACTACAGTGAAAGCAACCCAGCATTCAAAAGTGACCAAACCATCAGCCAGACATCATAGGAACTGAGAAAGTGGGTTGTGTTACCAACCTGCAGAACCACTCTTTTATTGGATGTCTTGCTAGACTGCCTCTGCTTTCCACCTGTTGTCTATTCATTTGCACAGCAGCATGTGAAATTGATTGTTAATCAATGTTGCTACCTAAGTGGACACTGTCTATCACAGAAGTGTGATTGACTTGGAGTTACATTGTGTTGTTTAAGTGTTCCCTTTATTTTTTTTGAGCAGTGTATTTATATAATTTATATTTATAGTATTTTTACAGACTATTGATTGAATTATATTTAAGGTACAGTTAAAACATATTTAATATTTATAGAATTATATTAATATCAATTATGTACTATATTATAGCTAATTTAGATGAATTATAATTATTATATTGCAGAAAGTAATAATATTGACTATACGGTTCATAGAAATAGGATAGATAAGCATCTAAAGGCCCGGTCCCACTGGCCGACGGATGCAAAACGTATGCATAAAGGACACAGCGGACGAGCAAAATTTCGGGGGTGGCTCCATCCATTGTCATCCGCTCCAAAAAGTGGTGAAAATTTGCATAAACAGAACGGAAAAGAACGGACGTGGGTAGTATGTAGTGGGGATGTTAAACGGATGTTCATAGGAAGCCAAGCAGATGGAAGCGGATGACACCTCCGAAGGGGTTCCGAGGGATAATTTCAAAGCGGACGCATAGCAGATGAAGCGGATGCATCACGTACGCCTAGAGGAAAGAAAGGGGAAGCGACGCGGATGTATATCGGATGCAAACCGTTCACTGCGCATCCTTTCTATTTCCATGCTATTAATGCTGTGTAGATGTTCCGTGTACCTTTTCTTTCCGTTTTCAGCTGTAGCAGATGTGAGTTGCGAGGATGCCCAGAGGATGCAGAGAGGATACAGCGGATGTTTAATGGATGATAAACGGACATAGAACGTTTGTTGCTCGTATGTCGTGGATTTACATTGTACACAGCGGAAAGTTCATCCGTTCACAAAGTTTTGTGCAGCTCAAAACTTCTTGCGCGGATGAAATTGCAGTGGATGGATGCTCGACGGATAGAGCGTATGAAACACGTATGCAATGAGTACACAATGGATGCATAGTGTTTTCCAATGGATAACAAGCTTTTTTTAATGTTTTACATCCTCTTTGCATCTGTAAGTGCAGTGGGACTGGGCCTTTAGATTGTGAATATCATATTACGGACAGATAAAGGGGGAATAGTTATTAATTAGGGATAATTGATTTACGGTCCAATCTAATTCAATCTAATTTAAGATATTAAGACAGAATCAATAAGGTAGAACTATACAAATTATCACTATTAGCAACAAAACTGTTGGTGGCAATTTGGAAAAGTATTTATAGAATCATAGGTGAACAGAACAAAATCTTAAAGGTAAAATCTCCACTGTTCTATTACTTAGTGTGCATGTGAGTGAGTATGTGTACAGAGAGGAACAAAGAGACAGATACATAAGAGGAAATAAGAGATAAATGAAGGAAATTTAACAAACATTAAAACACCTAAAAAGAGAGATCACAAAAAAACATGGTTTTGAGTTCTGACTTCTTTTTTGTACATTTGCTAATTGGTGATAGTATTTGTAAATACTGAGGTGCCCGAAAAGCCATTTAGGCCCTGATTATATTGTACCACGCTGCTTAATGTGTTGTTTGTGTGGGTTATTGTTAATTGTAAGACAAAACAAGCCTTTCAGGAGCAGAGTTGGGGGAGTCCATTGTTAAGGGAATGGAATGTTGAAGTCATGAGTGGAAGAGTCCTTGATTGAGGATGGCATTTTCAGTATCTCTATATTGCAATTTCCTTCTTAGGACTGACTTCGGGCTATACTGTACCATGAGGGGAGTAAGGAGGCTTCTATGATTTAGATCAAGTATGTCCAAGGTCCAGCACCAGACAGCTAGTAAATAAAATAAAAAAGGAAGTTCTTTATTTATATACATTATATTATATATTTTATACATGGCCCCTCAAAAATTGTTCTTTATTCAATGTGGCCTAGGCAAGCTAAAAGATTGCACATCCATGGTTTAGAT
Organism: Laticauda laticaudata; assembly: GCA_004320025.1. Lineage (NCBI taxonomy): Eukaryota > Metazoa > Chordata > Lepidosauria > Squamata > Elapidae > Laticauda > Laticauda laticaudata. Next base: position 32,903 of record BHFT01038121.1, on the reverse strand, counting down.
CAGGGTGGGGAACTATGGCTCTTTTAGGAATTGTGGACTTCAATTCTCAGAATTCTTGAGCCCACCATGCTGAAGTCCACAACTCATAATGTGACCATAGTTCCCCACCTCTGGTTTAGATGAAACTGCAGGGAGCTTTGTCTGGGAGCAGGGAAGATCAGTTTCGGCTTCAAAAGATTAGGCAAAGAGAGGAGCTGGGTTTGACCACGGTCACTCAGAAAAGGCAGAAGGGCAAGGGTTCAGCCTCGTTCTGAGACCTTCAAGGTCTCAGAATTTTTTAATTTTAAATACATTTGATTTGTAATTGGACTGTGAAGTTCTGTAAAACAGTTGTAACAGAACGAAATTGTGGGGTTTTTTGGTCTGATTTTACCGATTGTGGCTCTCTCTTCATTACTATGTACTCCATCCGTTCTCCAAAGCTATTCTTTTCCTTCAATATACTATTACTCCAAATCTATTTTATTTTTTTAAAACAATGTAGTTCCCATGTGCTATTGTTCTGAGAGTTCTAGTTTAAAATGGCATTAAAACTTGTATTCACAAGAATCTCTTTAAAATCCTTACATTTTCTTCCATCTATATCTGAATGGGGAAGGAGTTTATGAATATGACTTTCATGGCTATCCATCATTTCTTTCCTTTAATGACAGGAATTGCTGATCCTTGTAGTACTTAAATGTGAACCAGTATTATGAACAACTATAGTTTTAAAATAAATGTTTCAATTGGCATTCCTGTAAAGATCAGAACCTTTGGCGGGGCCCAGCCAATCTTGATGAATCTTGAAAAAAAGCTGAATTGAACTTGATTAATACTTGGATGGAAGACCATCAAAAAAGAAACACTATAGAATAGAATAAGATGTTTTTTAAAAAGTCCAAGGTCCAGAAGAAAGGAGTGACAAATCACTTTTATGTTTTTTGCCAAAATGTTTTTTTAAAACATCTTTACAAGGTACCTTATGATTTATTGCATGTTTATTTTACTTCAATGTAAATTGTACTGTTTGCAATATACAGAATTGTAGTGCTTGTTGTAATTCTCATTTAAAGATGTTCTTCCATGCTGTGCCAAGCCTCAGTAATGTCTCAGCAGACATGAACTGGCATACAAGTGGGGGAGGAATTTTTCCACAGAAAACTTTACCTAATGTCAGAAATGGAGAGAAAACTACCCATGAAAGCCAGAGCATTCTGCTGAGGCGAGGAGATCTGCAAATACAACAAAAAGGGATTAACCATCTCAAATATGAAACTGCTTATCCTGCCCAGGGCCTGGTTGTTTTGTAAGATCACATTTATTGCTAAGAATGGCTGTCCTTGGAAAGCAGGATTCATGTTTTTTTTAAAAAATTATCACAATAAAAAGGCAACAGAGAATTGTGCGCAATGTAGATTTACTCATATGCCATGTTTTCTGTCTTTATTATGCCTCTGAAGTACTATATAAAATACATATATTCTCTGGGTGTAGTGGCTAAATAAATGCTAAATTTCATAAGCAACAAAAACTTCTATCTTACAAGCATGGGAGTTTATATTTATCACAGAGTGTCAATATGCCCTCTTATCAAACTGCCCAACGTAACCAGAAAAAAATGTATGACATAAGGAGCATATTGTGCAAGCCAAAGAAAGAAAACTAATTTACAAACCTATCCATATAGACCCAGAAGAAATGGGATGGTAAAGGGAAAAACTCAATGTAAAAATAGAACATGGAGAGAGGAAATTTTGTTTGTTGCAATGTATTCAAGAAATAACTTCCAGAAAAATAAAGCATTAATGAAGTACTTCTGAAGCAGTGGAAATTTGGAGTTAAATTTTAACACATTGCGGGATTAGAATATTGGCTACCAGTTTGTTAGGTTTCCAGGAATGCTAGAGATGACAGTTACTCTTGTTAAAGTAAAGGAGCCTGGAAGTTTCTTGAAAGGACATTCAGCTCTTGGCTCCTCCCATTTCTCAAGCAAAGCCTTGAGAATTTGGGTATTACCCTAAAGCAAGGGTGTTAAACTCAAGGCCTGTGGGCCGTAACTGGAAACAGTGAAAGATCGGCCTGCGGTGCTTCTGCCAGCAAAAACAGCTCAGGAGGGCTGCACATAGTGGCCCTTTTCACTGGCAGAGGACTACAGGAAGCAGTCACAGCTGAAAATGGAGCCCGGGGGTCCATGCGCCCCCCCTGAGCTCCGTTTTCTCTGACAGAATATTAACAAAACAAACTATTAGCAAAAGTGGATCCCTCCCCCAGCCCTGTCCGAATCACCAAAGATGCCCCTGATATGAGTGACGTTGAGCTTTGCCATGCTCATCTGGACATGCTCCCTCAAGGGTCAAACACTCCCCTGATGTGGCCCTCAATGAATTGAACTTTGACATCCCCTGCCCGAGAACATCAGTATGATTGCAAGGCCACTCCAATAAGACCATGAATGAAATGCAAGCACATTGTACCCACAATTAGTTCACACTTCCTTAATCTAATCTTTGAGTAAGGTAATCTAGCACAAAAACTGATTGAGCTTCTGCATCTTTAATAGCTGGGTACAAGAGAGAACACATGTAGAACAGCTTGCTAGGCAAGCCTACTTGTTGAAAAATCAGTGTATTTCATTAAGGGACAAAAGGGGCAGGAATGCAGGCTTTTTTGCATCTGGCGATCCTTGTTACACGTCAGCCCACACTTCCTAGTTAAGAAATTAACTAGTAATGCTTTGATGTCTTGCATACTGAAAGATAAATTTTACAGAACTGGAACAAAACAAACAGAGGATCTGGCGTGGTCACATACACTTGGTGCTAATGGTATTTTTCAAACTGTTGATGCACATTGTCAAGCCTAGGAACTCCTAGGGTTAGGCAGAAGGATAAAAAGGTCAGTATTCCAGCTAGGCATGGACTCTGGCTTGCTATAAAACTATTATGGACATTTATTTATAGTATCATAGAAAAGACTTATCTAGCCTGCTAGGTGGAGATGCTAACTGATCTGTGCTGGAATCTAGTTCCTTATGCAGCTAACTAATGAACTTGAGAGAGAGGAGGTGCAATACTTTATTTGTGGTATAAAAGAAATACACTTCTAGAATCTGTGAGACAGTTTCTCGACTGAAAATAACAATCCTACACACTATTTTACACCTCATCTTTCTAAAAAGCTTGAACAACATGCCATTTCTCATTATTTTTAATTAAAGTGTTATTGTTAAATAAAAGCAAGCAAACATTAAATATGGATTAGGAACAATAATGGTTTGAGACTGGATACAAGTTAGTGTTAATTTAATGTTTATTATTATAGTTGTCATAGGAAAATAGTCTTTCTCACAATATACTAAAGTGAGAAAATAAGTAAATGGAAACAAAAGGTAGTCATGTACACTACAAAATATTTAATAAAATAGAATAGGAAATTCAATTTTTCTAAAAATTGAGATGTTATAATGCTGCATATTTTTTCCTGGAAAGTATCTACATGGTGAAATCTAAATTCACAAAAATATGATTTGAACCTTAAACAATTACTAGAAAGACAGGGCCTGGGAAAGCAGGAAGAGTTTCAAATACAAGAAATCCACAATTCTGCTCTGAAACCACACTCCCTGACCTGTTTCTTTTCTAGAAGAGAGTTCCCTGTAGTGTTTTACTTTCTCCATACTTAGAAAAATTGAAGGATTGTTTGGCTTATAAGAAGATAATACAAAGACTGAAGGACTATAAATCAAACAATAATCAATTGAATCAGAACAAATCCAAGTGTCAAAACAATAATATCAAAATAAACAGGAATAGAAAATTCCTAAAATGATTTCTCACTTTAGTATATTGTGAGAAAGACTAATAGGATACTTTAAGAATGACACTGGAACAGGCTAAAGATCTTATCTAGTCCTGTTTTCAACTGGGATCAATTTTCTTAAGAATAAATGGGATATGATATAAATGTCACTTACTGTTTTCCTTCAACATCCATTCATCATAGATATACTACCTCAAAATCAAGGTGGCTTCATATAGCCATAGACTTATCTTCTATAAAGATGCTTCAATATATTAAAACAATCACTTAAGCTAATAGCTATCATGTTTTATATTACATAACAGATGGTAGAAAACACTGTCCTGAATTTGCATAAAGTAAATTCTATTAAAGTACATATTAAAATACATAAAGATGAACTACTATAAGGTGGGATGGGGGTGGAGAAGTTACAATCAGGCACCTTCAACACGTGTGCTGGATAATATAATCTAAGCCAGAGAAATATTAGCTATTCTGTTGGAAGAATAGAATTTTTCAGAATAGAATACTTTATTGGCCAAGTGTGATTGGACACACAAAGAATTTGTCTTGGTGTAAATATTCTCAGTATACATAAAGAAAAGGTCCATTCGTTAAGAATCAAGAATCATAATGTACAACACTTAATGATAGTCATAGGGTACAATCACCAATCAAATCATACAAGGAAACAGTCAAGTGGGAGGGGATGGGTGATAAGGAGTGGTGAGAAGGTTAACAGTAATAGTCGTGTACACTTTGTAAAAAGTTGAACAGTGTTGAGGGAATTATTTGTTTAGCAGAGTGATGGCTTTTGGGGGAAAACTGTTCTTGTATCTAGTTGTTCTGGTGTGCAGTGCTCTATAGCATTGTTTTGAGGAAAGGAGTTGAAACAGTTTATGTCCGGGATGTGAGGGGTCTGTAAATACATAGAATTAGGGAAGGCTGATTTGGATCTCTGACTAAAGATAAATGTGGTTTTAAAATGATGCAGAAAGCTTACTTTGAAAAAAATATGTTGGATTAAATCAGCATCAGGAATTAAAAGAGAATATTGAACATGCTAGTATTTATTGATTGAAATATATGCATCTAATCTCCCCAATAAAGCAACCTCATTGATTGTATGGCTAGTATACTTGCTGCCAATATATTTATGTTAAGAGTGCTCCTTAAGAAATTCAGCTCATGTTGTAACAGCAGTGAGGATTATATTCACACAACATTCGAAAAATGAAGAAACACCATGAGGTGAAGAGATAATTAAGAAGATATTAGATTGCATAAATCGATAGATTTACATTGAAAATCAAGCAGAAAGGCACAGGATAGTTAGTTAGCTAGTTTACTTTATTGTCATTGCACCTCGTACAATGAAATCAAACACCATCTTCAGTGCACATCATGACCATGAAAATAAACAAACACACATCCTTCATACTCCACACATTGAACCTAAAACCCCCAACACAGCACCAACACTGCACTATACAGTAGAATTCAAAAGAGCTATTGCCCTAGAATAGAAGCTGTTTTTCAGCCTATTTGTGCTTGTTTTTATTATTCTGTATCCTCTGCCAGATGGAAATAGTTCAAAAAAAGGCTGCCCAGGATGAAATGGAACTTTCTTAAGGCAGCGGCAGCTATAAAGCTCTTCCAAAGAGGGGAGAGGGCAACCAATGATCTTCTGGGCAATACTATCAAACATGGAATTTATTCTACCAGTGGCTGGAAAAAGGTAGTGGAGATTAAGAATATAATAAGTATTGTTAAGCAAATTAAATACCCAGAAAACACTATGTTTCTTTAGCACTAAAAAATGTAATTAATAAAAAATCAATAAAAAAGAACCTCCGCTTTTTTACAAGCAAGATTCCATACAAGATCTACAGTAACTCAGGCAGGCCTACCACAAACTCAGCATACAGTACATACCATCCATTGACCCTGAAGGATTTTGCAAGTTAGCACTTGCCTTTTATGCAGAGTGTTTTCCTTAGAGGGGTGAGGAGCCATGGTCCCCTTCATGTTGTAGTAGGGCTGCCTAGTGTCATTCTCATCCAACTTTCCCTAAGCACAGTTCTGAGGGATAACTAACAGCTCTCAAGTCTTACCTTGAATTGTGCAGGCTCATGAGGCATCACTCAGTTCTGTTGCAGGTGATGGAAGTCTTGAGTGCTTTATGCAGAGTTTGCCTCCTGTTATAAATTAGCTGATCAATCATTAACTGAAATGAGTCGATAGAAAAATTCAAATCTCCTTCCTTGAAAAACCTTCCTTTTTCAGATTGTCGTCAGTGCTGAAGTCTTATTTATGCATTAAATTGCCCTTTATGATTGGGAAGAGAAGCTCGAAACTCCTGAGACTTTACATGATTTCCACCCCATTCTTCTGGTGGTGATTTCTCTATTTTTACACAATGTATGCTGTGTTCTCCTTTCTGGTTAGTCTGACCACCATGAGACACTGAGTGCTCACTTTTATTGGGACTCTTATTTGAGGTTCAGGCCCTGTACCTGGAATTGAACTCAGATCTCTGCACTTCAGACGACTATAAAGCATTCCTTAAGAGCGATCCAGGTTCTGGCCCTCAGTGGTTGCAGAAGGAATATACAGAAGTGCCATCAGAAAGGTATACATGTAGTTAACAACTATTTGTTCAGTTACCATTCAAAGTTAGAACTGAAAAAAGTGACTTATGACCATTTTTCACATTTATGTTGTAGCATCACCATGATCATGTGATAAAAATCTGTGCACTTGGCAACTGATATGTGTTTATGACAGCTTAATTAAACCATTATATACAAAATTCTTTGCCTACTGGATCATACAATGCTTCACATACTCATTCTTGTTCAATTTTAATAACAATTTATAAACCTTAAGCAATAATATCTTCATCATTACCACAGATTACTTTCCAATTCATTTTTTGCAAAAGCAAATCCATAACTTTTTAAAAAATCTAATTTAAACCTTTCTTTGAATTGTAAACCAACGGCAAACATCTCCTTCTAATTCCAACTATTCTTTAGATCTGATTATAGGATCCCCATAACTGAAAAATATTATTTGACTATAAGTCCATTAATCTTGATTTCACTGCAATTTCTTTTCTTAAATAGCTTCCTGGCATGACACCCAAAGAGGCATTTTTTCAGAAAACACTTCATATTTATTCCAAATTCTTAGGATGGCATGCCTAATAAACTTGTTGAAATCAACATTTAATTTAACCTTAGAGAATTGCTAGGTGCTTTGTGTCATCCTATCTTAAATGGGAGGGAGGGAATGCATATTTGCCAAGAGCTGTCACTGCAGGGGGAGAATTATTCAAAATGAAGTCCCACTGTCAAGCAAAAGAGGAGGAGAAAAAGGTGCATGCACTTTTCACCACTGTAAGTGAGAAGCTTTCACAAAAACACTTTGGAAGGCAAGACACAGTTAGTCTAATTTCAAAGGTCATTGCAAAGAATCAGTAAAGATTCCCCAAGGACTGCAGTCTGTCCATTCCTTATTGTGGGGGTATGGAGAGAAAGAGAAGAGGGTATCAGAAAGTATACCAGATGTTCCAAAATATAAAGAATATATGGCTTTACCCTCTCTTGGTTCTGACCATCCCCTTAGTGCTTGCTACCTTCACCACTGCCATGGGATGCAGCTTTCAGATGATTATGGCTGACAAAATGTTATCTTCCACAGACTTGAATTTCTCTGTGTCACCAAGTCTTTTTTCTGCCTGCCTTACTTCCCCTCCCTTTCTTTTCATTACACATGAGCTCCCAAGAAGAAGATAAATCACTGGCTTGCGTGGTTATTTCAAACATACAGTACAGTATATTTCACAGGATTGCCTTTCCAGCTGAAATGCAGCTTCTTACACAGTGCAGGTTGCTATTGATGGGCAAAACCAACTCTTATTTTCAAGTGTTTCCATCTTTTTGTCCGCTCTACAGCAGTGGCATTTAGGTACTGCTTCACAGTGCTTTACAATCCTCTCTAAGCACTTTACAGAGTCAGCATATTGCTCCAAAAAATCAGGATCCTCATTTTACAGACCTTGGAAGGATGGAAGGCTGAGTCAACCTTGAGCCTGGTAAGATTAGAATTGCCAAATTGCAATCAACAGGCAGTCAGCAGAAGTAGCCTGCAGCACTGCATTCTAACCACTGCACCACCTAGCTTTCCTTAGTCCCCCCCTTTGGCAGCTGCACCCTTTCTCAGACTACTATTAATGGACTTCGCCACCCATCCCAAATGATGGCCTTCTCTGCCAGTGCAGCACTTTCACATTTCCTGTTTTTGTCACTTGCTGTCTCCTCCGCTTCCTTCACTGTGCCCTTAAACCCTCATTTAAATTATTTAATATGACTAGAAATTATAGATGGCCAATAAACCATTTTGATTTTTTAAAAAATCTCTGTTGCCCTTTCCTATAGGTGTGTGGAAAGAGACTGTCAATAACTCGTTTTCCTTGTAAAAGGATCTACAGCATGTACCCAAACACAGTTTCTCTTGTCACAGGACAGGTCAAAGGATGTCAAGGTGACATTCCTACCTGTAGAATTGACTGGGAAAATGACTACCTTAGCCCAGACTCCTGTGTTTCTGCCTCATAGTTCTTCTCACCCATTGGCCTTGAACTCTGAGCCTTGCCTAGGTCAGAAACAGCAGCAAAGTGGCAAGGCAGATTTCCTAAATTTGCTGGTTTATTATGCTTTTGACTACATACTGAAGTAACAAGAGGATTTGTCAGGCGGGGCCTTGTCCTGTTGTGCAGTGGTGGCAGGGTGGTGGTGGTAGCGTAGCTTCCCCAGTGACCTACTTTCAGGAACAAATGCAGATTGTGCAGTTTCCATTCAGGCATAAATTGAGGGAGGCCTGAGCAAATGAGGGGATGGTGAATGTATCTTCCTAGCTTCTAATCACTAATATTCTAGCATGATATTAGCTACACATCAAACCAAATAAGATTCTTTAGAAGTTTGGATTTCCTTTTGCAACACCCCAAATTTGAAATGAAGAACAATACAGATGACAGAAGATAAGATGACCATACTGTAGAAGTTGCAAAGCCTTACAAAGTGAATAAGTAAATCATAAATTAAAAAAGACTGCTAAACATATGATGGCTAAAGTAAAATCGAGCTTTCGGCTGCAATGTCTGCTTATGTAGGTGGAAACAACCCTGCTTTTGAGTGACATGACTACTGCCCCGCTAGTTATTTTAAGATGAGGAGCAAACACATTATGATACTTGACTATGATTAATAAGACAAGTTTTTTAAAAAAATTGTTTTGGTTTTAAATATCAAAGGGCTATTTTCTGCCATTTCTTAATCCAAGTGGGAAAGGCTTCATGTCCTTCCAATTATTGTTGTCCTATACCTTTCTTTTTCCTGACCACAACATGTTGGCAGAGCTTAACATTATCTGGAAGATTTTTGTCATAATGGCTAAGCTTATGTGACACAATTGCCAGCCTGTTCGAATGGCATCTTTATTATTTCCTTCTTAGCAGTTTTGTGATGTTTTTGTTTCTTATTCTGTCACTATGGGAAAGAATGTGAGGTGAGAAAGCTATATACTGTTGTTCCTCTTGATGAACCTTTCATCTTCACCTTTGATGGCGTAGCTCATTGGCTGGAAATAGGAAATTGTCCCTCCTGTTATCACTCAGGCTTGGAAGATTGACCATGTATTTATTCTGACACACTTCATGCACAGCTAAGCTGTAGCAGAGTTGGGAAGACTGCTCTTTAAAAATCTGCAAAGAAAAAAAAAACACCTACGTTTGCTCTGACAAGTTACTAAGGGTGTTAAATCAGTTTTCTTTCCACTGGAAAGGCAGAGGTTTTTTTCAACATTAAAAGGTGAGGATAGCTTTTAAGGACATCTTTTAAGTGTTCTTAAGGATAAGAAAGGAGACCAAAGCGTTTACGAGAGTCAATGAGTTCCAGAATCCCAGAGCAGCCGAGAGAGATCCAGTAGCAAAACCAGCAGCCACAATGGTACATAATTAACAAGGAACACCTCTATATATGGTAACAACCTGGATGCCAAAGGCCATGTCTTGTTTTCCATTATTTCTCTGAGGTTAATTAAGTGACTTTCTTGGGATTGTCCTTTTGCACTACACATTCCCTTGGAGAGAGTGAAAAATCAGGTGATGAAGTGAAAAACTGTTTTGAAAGTAAGTGAAGTGGGCAAAAGAAAGACTCCTCAGCAGGGTGAACGGAATGAAAGATAAAAGCTATGATGTGATCTGGGATGCAACTGAAGCTAGGAAGGAGAGTTTTAAACANCCTCAGCAGGGTGAACGGAATGAAAGATAAAAGCTATGATGTGATCTGGGATGCAACTGAAGCTAGGAAGGAGAGTTTTAAACATTTGTACATGAATGAAAAGGATCTGTCAAGGAATGGAATAGAAACATACATAAAATGTTAGTATCCAAGTAAAAATGATGATGATAAAGTCTTAAATGTTGGCTGCATGTGTACTACAATTGGAGAAATGTTAAAATGTGATTGTGTTTTGTTAGAGAGAAGGTGCATCATATCTCACATACATTTGTGTCTGGTGATTGGAAAAATGTCATTAGTATTCCCTTAACTAGGAAAAAAAAAGGATAAGAGCAAATACAAAAACTATATGGGAGATCTTGTTAATTGCCTCAGAAAGTAACAGAGAGGGTACAAGAAGTGAAAAGGAAGTACAATGCAGTGCATCTTAGGCAGGTGGTGTGCAGTCCAAATTTTTGCTCTTCAATCGACATAAGAAACATTAGAAAACAGGTGTTTTGTATGTTTTTTGATTTAAAGAATATGACAAAGTGCATAGGATTGAATTCAGGAACATTTGAGTGGTGCTTTTGAATTAGATGAGCAGGCTATGTTGAAAATAAATCCTGCACAAGAAATGAAATATTTTGCAAATGACTCAACACAAAGAAGACATTAAAAAGAGCATGTCATTTTTTGTGATTATTAATGTATTTTGTCAATGAATGCATAGAGTGATGTAATGTGATCGAGGCACCGTCTTGGATTTCTGTCCATTGCAGCATCCCAAGTTCACATGATTCCACTTTGCCACTTTCTCTCCTGGTACCCCAAAAGCAAAGTCCATTGGGGAAGCCAACAGAAAATCAGAAGCTGCCAATCACTTGAGGTTCCTACTTAACCAGAGTCTGCTGGAACAGCTAGTGTTGAGCAGCATGGTCATGTAATGTCATGCTTCACAACTGCATTCCTTGCAATGGAAATACTGGTCCCAATTACAGTTGTTCAGTGATTTATATGATAATTTATGTAACTGGGACACTGTTTACTAAAGACTTGGAAATGGAGAAATTTTGATATGCAAATGCTGGTGGAAAAATAGTGGGTAGTACGTGGATTGATAGAAAGAATATTTATAGAAAAAAAGTGAAAATGCCTATAGGCTGTAAAAATATCCTTCAACCTCCTTTATTATATAGAAATAAAAGCTGGAGAAGTATAACAGTAAGTTGATGCAGTGGGAATGGAAACTTAAGATGTGCATGTAGTAAGAAATAGGCTCAAGAATGAATGGATGCTGAGGTAATGTGGGTGGAATACAAAAGTGAGGGATTGGTATGAAAAAAGTAGGTTGAGGTTATTTGGTCACACAAAGAGAAGGAGCAAGGATTGAATTACAGAACAGATTAAGTATTGATTATGTGCCACCAAGGCTTTTTTGACTCCTAATCATATAGATTTTCTCCATGACCATCTATTCTTAACCTGGTCTTTGCTGATTGTCTTCTGCTTTTTCCTTTCACCATTCCCAGCATTAGAGCGAGCTAAATCTTCATTTAATGGGTCTGAAAGTAGGATAATTTGAACATTTCTGCTTCTAATGAAAATTCTGGATTGATTTGTTCAATAATCCATTTTTTTTACTATCCATAATATTCCCAGGTGTCTTCTCTAACACTAAAGTTCAAGTGTCAATACTTTTCCAATCCTGCTTCTTCAAAAATCCATTTTGAGCTTCCAGATAATATTATCGGTAAATAGCTTTGCTTTCACAGTTCTGGTCTTTGTAGGCATAAAGGTATGACATTTGAATACAGGGTAGGTCTTGATCAATACAGATAATGAATCCCATGAAAGGGTAGCATTATTCAAATCTGTGCTACAAGCAAGTGATATATCTATGGAAAATATGGTAATTGGTTCAGCATGACATAAATAGGCAATGAAACATTGTAAACAAATTCTAGACATATATGAATAAAATATGATAATAAAGGGTAAAAGGAATATATATATTTAATTTAAATTCATGGTTTACAAAGTTACAGTGTAGTTATAGAAACCAAATAAAATTTAAAACATCAACCGTAGATCCAGGCATTCCATCATCTTATTCCATAGCCATAGTGTGGCTATGACCACGTTCAGGTTGTTCAATTACATCAAATTTTTGCTCTAAAGTAATAATTAGCCTCTTTTTTTGAAACTTGTCTGGATTCAGTTTCAATCTGCTAACTAGAGAAGGCTACAATCTAGCCCAGGCAGGGAGAAATGTGGGTATTATGTAGACCTGTTGGAAGGATGGGAAAAGGGAAGCAACCTTGGATTGCTTGGTAACAGGATAATATTCTGCTTCACTATCACTCACAGCCTCCCTCCACAATCAGCTGCATAGCTGGACCTCTCAGAAAATGTTCACCAAACAGCTTGCTTGAGGAGCTTCACATTAAATCAGGCAAGTTGCCAGATTGGAGAGAGCCAACAGCTGTTTGGCAGGCGGAGGGAAGGGGGGCTGCCAAGGTTTTGAGACACTGGACTCCCGGCCTTATCACTCAACTCCTTGTTTGAACTGATGCATGCTCCTGTTTAATGTGCTCCATAAAGTGGGCTAGATGACCCGCCTGTCAGAACTGACCACCTCCCCAAGCCTCCTTCCTGTACCTACATCACTGTTGTAATTGGTGGCAGATGCTTTCTGACTGGCTGGTGACACTCCTAATGAGGGAGGACAACAAAACCAACAGCTTTGCTCGACCCTGTCCTTCACATATAAACTCAGGCCACCACCATTTGGTGGCAAGCCAAAACAGAGACAATGGGGACAGCACATATTATGCCTGTAGTTTCCCCTCAAATCAAGAACAGGTTTGCATTTTTACTCAGCAGCAGAAATAGGCAGGCCCTTGGAGTCTGCTGCATGTACCAGAGGGAGGGGAGAGCTGATTTGCACAATTATCTTGGAGCCCTAAGACTTCTTGCTTCTTCCTGAGAAGGTAATATAGTTCCCCACCTCACAGCCATTTTTCCACTCGTAGATCATCCTTTTATGAAACAACTGAAAAATTACTGCTAGGAACACCGCTCTTAAAAACCAGATGGAGGACACCACTAGAATCTTGATTGGAGTGGAGATGTTGAACGACATAAGCATATTTAAGTGAGAGCGATTTCACAAGCCTGTTGTTTTCTCTCTCCTCAGTTTAAGGATCACATGAAGTGTCTTTTTATAAGCATTGCTGGCTTGTCTGCCTGCTTGAGTTCTCTCTCTTAAGCACGGGATGTCCAGTCTGGATCCAGTAGAAAATCTATGCCAGTTACGAGTTTGAGAGGTGCTTGTTTTTGGCCCATTACTGGCACTATGGTGTGAGNACCGGTACCGGTCCATGGATCATTTTGTACCGGGCCACAAAGAATGAATAATCGTGATTAAAATATATATAAAAATTTGTTTTTAGTGAAGAAATAGTAAAGAAGCCCTTCACTACTCTGGAAGAATTGATTTTGCCAGTCCTTGAAAAAGTGTTTCTGCATGAAACTGGTCTCTGGTACAAAAAAGGTTGGGGACCATTGCTCTATACGGCCCAAAGGACCCAACCCAAGCCTTTGGAGTGATACGGTCTTTTGCTTGATCCTCACACTCTCTCCCTGCTGTAGGTGCAGATGAATCCAACTGTGGATGGCCCCACTTCCTCAGCAGGGAGAAGCTACTCCTGATCTTCTGTGAGCTGAGCAGAATAGTCAGCTCCATCAGGGAGTTAATAACGGGAAGGGGATGGGAAATGGAGCTGCAGTGAACAGCAGGCGGATCCTGGACATCCAAGGAGGACTGAGCCCGTGAGTCTTACCTGGTATAGCAGATGGGATAGATGTTGATGGAGCAAAGGCTTTGATGCTGTCTGTTAATTAAGGCTGTTATAAGAGTTGCAGCCTCCAAATAAACTCAGTTGGAGACACCATATGCCTCGTATACAAAGGGGAGTAGAGTTATATAATGGAATCTATGATTTAATCTGTTGAGTGGCACATGATATAGATCCCTTAATCTATTTTTATCTAATTTGTCAATGAGGCATATTTTAAACAGCAAGAAGGCTGAAGGGCCAGCAATGTGAGGTATGAACATCTACTGGCTGTTCATGCAGATGCTGAATGGTCTTGGCCTTTGTATTAAGGTTCTACAAAGAGTTCTTTTTTAAAAAAGAGGACATTTGTTCATTCCCCTGCCGAAGCTAAGGAAGGAAGGGCAAAATGGTAGAGAATAGCAGAGGTCAAATGGCTTCACTTGTGAATTTTCTTTGTTATCTCTTTTTGGAATGTCATTGCAAACCTTTTTTGAAATAAAATCTGTAAACAGACAACATTAAAGGAGAGCAGCTGGAATTTCTACTATGCCTATGTCTCTTTTTTTAAATGCATTCTCTGCGAAACATAAATCCAAGTATATTTAAAATCAGTCACCATGGAGTTAGCTATTTTCACAACAGACTTACATTTCATTACTGATTTTTTGGGAGGATTTTTTTTTTGTCTAGGCCCAGTCACCCACCCTCTTTTATTCTGTATTTTGCTTAACCCCACCCTTTGTGTGCATTCTTTTTTAACATGGCTTGTCTCATTTTGGAAGATAAGGCACATACAAAAGTAGGAAGTATGGCATGAGTTTTGAGGTAATACAAAATGAGTGACTATTTATAGATGAGACAATATATTGCGTGACTTGATTAATTAGTTTGAAAATCTTTTGAATATTCAAGATTTCCCAACTTTGGCAGTGCAGCCAAAGTTTCTGAAATTCGATAATTTTAAGATGGGAGAACTTCAAGTCCCAGAATTCCTCAGCCAGGCATGCTGAGTAGGAATTTGGGGAGATGGAAGTCCATCCATCTTAAAGTTACCAAGGTTGAGAAACACTGATTTAGACCATGTCCCATTAATATGGCTGCACCTACAGTATGAAATTTCTGGGAAATCTATTGTAGCACAAATGTGTTACATGCATGTAGATATCAGGAGTATAATTTTGTCATATTTTACAGAAATAATATGAAAATAAATCCTTATTGGGCTCACTGAAATTGAATTCCAAGCCAGTGAGTGTTATATAATTTATATCTCTTCAACTACAAAGATATTCAGTGGGCACAAGCCACGGCAGAAAAGGCTTTTCTTCTGGATTTAAATTTAGGTGTGATCCGTGACTTTATTGTTTTGGTAACACTAATTTCCTCTTTGAGTTGTAACTATTTTTCTCCTTCGGTATGTCCATTCAGAATAAAAAGAGTTGATAATGGAAAGCTTGTGAACCAGATCTATGAAATAATTTGTGATTAAGAATCTTGCTGTATATGGCTTTACTATAACACAGTTGGGTGACTACAGCAAAGAGAGTCAGATTGGTAGTTCAGGTACAAAGCTAAAAATGAGAAGAGGATGAATTATAATCCTGCCTTAAGCACAAAGGCAGCTGAGTGACTTTGGGCAGGTTACTTTTCTCAACCATTGGAAACTGGCAATGGCATACCAGTTCTGAAAATCTTGCCAAGAGAACTGCAGGGACTAGTCTAGGCAGTTGAGAGTTAAGACTGATTTGAAGGTGCACACACACACTCATGCACATACACAACACCAAAGTAAACCTTGTAATGCATTTGATGTCAAAGAGTTGTAACTATGATCCAAATAAATGAGATAGGGAGGAGAGGCACAGGAGTGGGATTCAAAAACTCCAGCAACCGGTTCACTGCCTGGTTTCTGGGTGGACATGATCATGGTGGGCATGGCCTACCGGAACTCCTACAAGTCTGGAAACGGGCTTGTTTCCAGCTTCTGGTGGGCCTCCAGAGCACGCGAAAGGCCGTTTTCGCCCTCCCAGAGGAGGCCTGTGGACCCTTGGTTTTTTGCCTTCTCAAGGGTCCGGAGGCCTCCCCTGGGCTTCTGGGAAGGGAAAAACAGCCTCCCCCATGCTCTGGAGGGCCACTGGAAACTGGAAACAGGCCCATTTTGCAACTTCTGGTTTTTCCGGGAGGGCCATTTTTCACCTTCCCAAGGATCTGGAGGCCTCCCCCAGGCTTCTGGGAGGGTGAAACAACCTTCTTGGACTGGACTTCCAGAAGGCCTGGTTGCCTCCCTCTCAGAGCCTCCGTGTGGACCCTGCACTTGCCTGCATGGAAAATGGGCTGTGCAGAGGCTCCTGGGAGGGGTGGGATGGGCAGGGCCAGCCAATTGTTTGAAATACCGGTTTGGCGAACCAGATGGAAACTTAACATCTGGTTCGTGCGAACCAGTCCAAACCGGTAGAATCCTATCCCTGGAGAGGAGCTAGGTAGACTTTCCACATGTGTATACTCCATCACATGCTGAATGAGTGCCTTATTTTTACCATACAAACATTCTTCTTTTGATGCTATCCTAAAGGAGACATAAAAAGAGATGTTACCACTTCTGAGGCTGAATCCTATGACTTTATTGAGGGACTCGAAAAAATTATCTTGCCCCACAGGCACTTGGTAGCTATTTTAAAACTAAATAAGAAACATATTCCCAATTACCAATAAAATGGACTGTGAGCAGAGCAATCAAATGAATACTTGCTATAAGGATAATAATGGACAGATGATGGAATTGTTGAGGTCTTTGTATGTGTTTTATAGTACTATTAAAAGTTATGGCATTTAATGATTTTTGTTATCCTTCTCTACTGGTTATCAAGTAAAGAATAACAGCAGCTGCAACTCTGTTCTTTTCCACCTTTTACTCAGAGGGTCGATATTCAAATTTATGATGTCTTTTGAGTATAATGCCTGTAATTACAAAATAATAAATAATTTCAAAATCTATTTTGAACTTTTCTGTAACATTTTTGGCTATTGATTTCAAGATGATTTTTGAAATGCAACATTTCTGGATCCTTGATATGAAGTTATGTGTTTAGGCTTTTTGTTTCAGAAACAAGGCATTTTATCTGGCTTAGTACACATACCATACTGTCACACTGGGATTTGCTTGGTTTATGGCTTAATTTATGTTAACTCCATATGATTTATTCAGTAAGTTGTGACAATGAAAATATGGCTTTTTCCTTCATGCAGCTTTGAGCATCAGTTTAATTCATAATTTATTCAGTGTTTATCCTGCAATAAAACTGTCTTTAAAGTGCTATGTGACTTAATTTTGTTTGTGCATGTATATTTGAATATTACTGTTTTTCAAAAATTGCAGAAAATACTGTGTTAAGGAAAGCATACAGTGACTATCCATCTATATCTAGATCTTATTTAAGGATGTGGAATAGACAGTGATATTCCTGTTCTAATTCTTAATGCCAAGACAGTCTTTGTCACTTTGATTGTGGAATATGGCTTGTTAGTGATTTAGTTTAAATTTCAAAAAGGTGCTTCAGAGTAGATAGAGGTGTTCTGTTCACCTTTACACAGCTTTTGCCCTACTGAGTAGTCACTGGATAACCTTTCATTTGAGTTTAACTTGATAACCTACCTTTTCACAAAGAACTTAGCATTCTTTACATATTACATATTATTCCTTTAATGATACCATGAAGAAATTTGTGTTGGCTTAGATCAGAGCTGTCAAACTCAAGGCCAGGGGGCCAGATTTGGCCCATAGGGTGCTTAAATCTGGCCTGTGGGGCTGCCCTAGAAATAGCGAAGGAGCAGCTGCGGTGCTGCTGCCAGTGAAAACTGAGCTCACAAGGGCCTCGCGCGGCCCTCCTGATTTCCGTTTTCGCAAGCAGAGGGTTGCAGGAGGCTGTTGCTGCTGAAAACGGAGCTCAGGGGCCCATTTTCACTGGCAGAGTGCTTGGGCCACCACAGGCACCCCCCAACATGTGATGTCATATTGGCCACGCCCACCCTGGCCCCCTGAGATCAAACACAACCCTGATGCAGCCCTCAATGAAATCGAGTTTGACACCCCTGGGTGAGATATATTACATATATGAAATACAGACATGCAACTAACTATAGCCACCATCCCATTGTTTATAAAGCACACAACATGAACTAGGCCTGTGGAAGGCAGAAGTTAGATAAGATCCTAAAAGTAGATGTATAAATGAAAGCTCAGGAAAGGGTTCCACCTACCAGTTGTTTGACAACATCAGTTAAAATAGTACAGCCTCTCCTACACTACTGATTAGATTGCTGGAGAAAAACGGACTCAGCAGTGGGATAAAGAACAAGAATGTAGATTTTGTTTATGAAACTACTTGCAAACATTTCATTCTGATACTAATCACAAATTCCTGGGCAAAGTAATCCTATTGCATGACCACTGGTTATGCTGCTTGGATTTTGGGATATTGCAGATTATCAACTGGGAGTCCTAGGGTTAGATTACTATCAGAATTTTAAAGTTATTTGGCAAGGGTATCAAAAACAAAGCATGACTTACTCCTTTTAGTTCTAATACATCAATTGGATGGAGAGGGCATCTATTTCAGAAAGTCCGTTGGATCAGGTAAAGCATTGCAATGATACAGATGCAAATTATATTTGCAGTATATGATGTCATGCAAATTATGATGCTAACATTGTAAGTCTGTGATGACATCAATACGCAGAGTATAATATCATGTTTATTTCCTATACATGAACCACTTGCCTGCAGTCCCTTTAATCAAGCACATCCTGAAGTGCCATCTTGGTTTCAAATCTGAAATGCTGCAGAGCTCTAATGCCTTTTGCAGCCAGGGTAGTCCTAAACAGAGTTACAGTAGAAAGCTTTTCTCCTTCAGTGTAAGAGTCTGATAAAGCATAAATAGCATGGTCTCTCTCTAAACTGAATGTGGCTTATAAGATGGTGGTAGAAGTAATTATTCTTTCAGCAGCTGCTACTGCTGAATAACTTTTTTGTGGTTCTTATTTACAGACAAATCCAATAACAAGTAAGAGCAAAGGATAAAATAGTTTTAAAATATTTGCAGCTTGCAAAGGAGGTAGTGCTTTATAATTTCTAGTTCCTGGGTCAGATGAGGGAATTGACTGGTAAACAAAGAGAGAAGGGTTGCTGGAGTAAGACCTATGGATTTCTTGGTCAAAGTGAAAGGGGGTTTAAAAAAAAGGTTTAATTAGCTCAATTTATGAACATTAGAAAAACTTCATGAAAAGTATACCTGTAGGAGGGTTAAAGGAGCTGGGACAGGAATCTCCAATCCAGGTCCATGGGTTGCAACATGCCAGAAACAGGGCCACTCAAAAGATGCAAAGTGAAGCCCCATCCATGGGATGCAGGCAGCACATGAAACCAGCCTCCGTCTGGTCTGTGGAAAAACCTCTCTCCATGGAACCGGTTGGGGACCACTGAGCTAGGAGACGTATACAGCTAACAACATCAGCAGATGCTGCTCTGTTGAAGCCATTGACGGAAAAAAACCAATTTGTTGATTTCCCTTATTATTCTTCCATATCAGAGTTTTGCTGTGAAAAGCACTAGTAGGCTTTCACAAGATCCTTGGTTAAATAAGCTATGATAAAATTCCTGAACTAGTGGTGATTCTGGCTCAGTGTTCACACTTCCCTGACTAAATATTATTTGTGATTTTTAAATGTTTGTTAAGTTCTTCAGCAGTGAAACCTGTCTTCTGGACAAAGAAAATCTAAATTCTGCATTTTACCCAAGTATTACAAAGGCAGAAAAATGACAAGGTGGGTTTCAAAACTGCTTCTTCCGACTGTGGAAATGGTATAAGAGGTGTTTTATTTTTATCCTGCCTTCTTATTTTTAGAAGTAACTCAAGGTGGCAAACATACCTAATACTCTTTCCTCTTCCCCACAACAACAGACTGTAATTCTGTGCAAGGTAAGCCTTTTGCTTTTCACATCTTCATGTATAATCAGGGTGTCAAACTCGTAGCCTGGATGTGTCACATGCTGGCCCCAACCCCGTCTGGTTTAGCGAAGGGGAAAAAAGTCCATTATTATTAACATTATGCGATGTTGTGAGTTTGACACCCCAGAGAGCTTGACATCCCTGATGTACATCATTGTAGCCATTAATAATTACAACTTGAGCTTAATTACAACATATGCTTGTCTATTTGTGAAGGTAAAGATGAAATTCACAGGATTCTACCTATAGCATATCTGTTGTCATTTTTGTGCCCCACGTAAAGTTTTGCTTCTGATTTTTCTGAAAACTATGTTTCGTTGAGAGCAGTGAAATTGGCTAAATCAGCAGTGTTGATTAAAACCAGAGGAATTGCTTTCTTTTAATTATTTTCATTACTGCACAAAAAGTTTGCCAGATGTTAAGCAGGAAAACATTGAGGGAATGTCATTTTGCACCAGGCTCAACCCGAAGATTTTTCATATCCACAAGACTGGAATATATTTTATTGGACCCAAAGAATTTTTTTCAATTTAGATTGGACACCAAAAATTTAAAACTATTAGTTTAAGAGATCTGTATTTGCAATAGTGGTGAATATCTATGGCTCAAGTGTAGGATGAGGGTGAAGGTTTGTTTTCTGAGCTTCTAGGTTGGTTTCTGAACGTTTCATTACCAGGCTACGTAACATCTTCAGCAGAGTTTAAACTATGTTACCTAACTTGGTAATGAAATGTCCAGAAACCAATCCACAGCTCGAAGAACAAACCTTTACCCTCAGATTTGATTTAATTTAAATTAAAATTTAATTCTGAATTCCAATTTAATTCTGAATCACGTAGGCATACAAACCATAGGTGGCTGGAGAATTCTAGGAGTTGAAGTCCACAAGTCTTCAAGTTGCCAAGTTTGGGTAGACGTGGTATAGAGCAATGACACATTTAAGGTAAATATAAACATTAAACCATTCATGATAAATCTGACTACAACATTTTATGTAAAATATGTAGTTATAGTACTCATACGTAAGCATTTGCATTTGAATCTCCCCTACAATCTAAATTAAGCCAGGAGATTTTTAACAAGTGATAATTGAATTCACCCATTCTAAATTATTTTACTGGACTGGGAAATCTAGGTTATCGGAAGTCATGTATGTCTGCAGCAGTAGATGCTCTCCCCAGGAGTCTGCATTCAGGAAAGATTGGAACTGAAGTAACCTCTATTTTGAAACCCCAAGGAGAGAGGGATTTCAAAACCTCCAATAAATGATTCTAAAGTCACTTTGAAAAGTATTAATCTGGGCAGCAACTGTTTGCTAAGATTGTTATGGTGAATTCCTGAAAGTTGCTGCTGTTGAGAGGAGTGGGAGATAGGTGTCCTTTGTATTATATTGTGCTATATTTGTGTTTACCTGAGAGTTGGTGCATGGATAGATCTTGATTTGATCTAATAAAGGTCTCCTTAGGCTATTAAGTAAAAGGGAGTCATTAAAATCATTGGATGTGGAATAGTTATGATTATTGTGTAAATTTATACTTGAGCTTTTGAAATGGAAAACATTGTAGCAAATTTTGAAAACTCTAACTAAAAATACAGTTCATTGTCTCTATGATGGTAGGCTTTGATTGATTGCATTATATCATTTGCTACCTAGAATGGTTCTGGGAAAACAAAGCTCTCTGCTGCCATGAAGCTTATATTTTATTTTGGGGCATTCCCTTCTCCCAAAGAAGCAATACAATTATACTTGTTTTTCATTTTGTGAGATCTGATTTGTTTTAAAAATATATGTCAAGTCTTCTTTTTCTGTATTCTGCACCGTAGTGGATTTTAAAGCTGTGCAGATGCAGATAGATAAACTCAGCAAGATGTCCATAACAAACTACATTTATTGGTTCATCAGGTATCCTCATAACTCACATTTGTGATGAAGTTCTTCTTTAATGACCAATCCTTTGCATATCTGCCTTGTCGGTAAAAGATGTTTATCTCCTAACCCATCTCGTAGCGATAGAAAGCAGCTGCCATGAGTTAGAGAATTCAGACAAAAGTGAGGAAAACTCCCCCAACCCACCCAGGGTCAAATTAGTGACCAATTGGGATTACAGATGTGGCCATGTGACATGAACTATATTTCCCAGGATACCTTTAACTACATTTACCATGATGCATTCCCTTAAAGGGACAGCTCATAATTCCAAAGTAACTATCCAATTCCCATACACTGTCTGGGACAGCACACTTGTCTGTTTTGAGTTCTAAACCATATTGACCTGTGTCAATACACAATGACAGCAAATTAGTTTGGTGATTATTTCTCTCCCCTTAAGCTTTATTTGTATGCAATTGTTTGCTACATATTTGCAAGATTCTAAGTGGTTTATAAATTATAAAATATTCATAAACAAACCACCCTAATAAATATATTTCTAAAGCTATTAATAAGCATTTTGGTTATCTCTATTTGTTTTTATGATTTTGCAGAATGCCATCGCAGTAGGGAAACATGTGACTTGGGATAAAGCTGTTCAGAAGTTAACAGACTACTGCTTTATATCCAGTCTTTTACCCAAATGTCTAATTAAACTCTTACACAAACAATTATGATTTCATTTTGACCTGTGAGGTATGGTTCAAATGAACAAGGCATTTCAAAAGAACAGAAGTTCATAGTGCAAATAACAATATGTAGTCTTAGGCATTAGAAGTACCTTATCTATCAAGTGTGACTCATATGTAGCCTAAACTGCACTATTCACGAAGCAGAACAAAGCTACTGAATAGTGCCTAGCTATTTTAAACTGCAAGTCTTTGTTGCAGATTTTAAACACAGTAAAGATGCTTGTGATATTTTAATCTATCCCATTACATCACCACACATCATATTTTATTTGGTTCTGAATTATTATGCTCTGTTATCTCACTCATTGTAGTTTATGAACCAGTTTCTAGCTTAGCATGATTTGTTAAGCAGACCATTCTAACTTGCTTCAGAAATATGAGAATCAATTATGGTTTAGTATGCTGTTTATTTTTAAAGTGCTAAAAACATCTTAATTTTGCTACAATGGAATTACAGTTTTATTACCCTACAGAAGGGGCGGATCACTCATATACCTTTATGGAACTCTAATAATGCTTACTCAGCATGGCAAACAGTGATTTTTTTCTTGTTGGGCCACAGGTTCAAGTGAGAGCTTCCTGTTCTAGATCTTCATATTATGTCACAGATGTTGACAGCATTCACACAAGATACTCAATTAACATTTATCATTCTTTTGTTTTTGGATAATATGCTCAGTAACTCTTTGAGTCTGCCTGGGCACCATTTCCTTAAAAAAAAAACCAAAAAAACAAAAAGACAAATGGTACCCAAAATACACAAAATAGGAGATACTAAAATATATTATATCTCCATCCGAGGAGTGAAGAGGGATTAACTTGCTTGGAAAATGGATGCTGTACCAGACTGGGAGTTTAAAAAATGGAATCTACAATAAGTCACTGTTAACCTTAATATAAGTAATCTGAAGTCAAACCTGGGTTTGGATGATATAGTTAGACAAACCATAATATTGTACAACTATTCTCAGTGTACAGTGTCAGTGCAGTTGTTGCTTTAATTATATTTCTAACAGGTTCATCCAGTTTGGTCAGTGTGCTTTTTGCAAATAGATTCATTACGTTGAGAGGCGCCTCATTTTGGATAGTGAGATAAATGTCTGTGCAATCTGAAGCCATTTATAGGAGGAAGCTCTCTTGCATTTCATGAGTCTGACTTCTAATTCTAAGTCAATATGTATCAGAATGTATTATTTTTGAAATTGTCACTGGATGTATCAGAATGTATTATTTTTGAAATTGTCACTGGATGAATTTACAGACTTCCTATCTATTGCATTATACCAAACAGAATCTTATGAGTGAAATATTTCTCTACTAAAATGTTGAGAACAGTGCAAAAATTGAAAACTCTGTTCCTAAGGAGATTAGTATGTTATCTGTATACTTCCACTAAACGTACTCACCAATTTTCTCCAGTCTGTATGAACAGTCTTGTTCCGTGTTTGTATATTGCAGATATTAGCACCCCTTGCAGCCTAAGTCGTTCAGTGATTATTTCATCTGTACTCATCCTTTTTCTATTCAAAAGCCGATCCAGTGCATCTCATGCTGTACCTCGCTTTCTAATAGAGTCAGCCTCCTGAACATATTTTTGCGACAAATGTTTCTGTCCTTCCAGAAAGACAGTTGTAAAGGAGTCAGTTAGTAGTGCCTCTCAACCACCTTTATCCTCATTTGCCTTTTGTAGATCTCTTCAATACCTGCACATCAGTTGTGGGATCAAAATTTTTTACTACCGGTTCTGGGGGTGTGGCTTGTGGGCATGGCCATGTGACTGGGTGGGTATGGCTTTTTTTTTGCTTTTTTGCTGCCCCCCACCCATTTTTGGGAGCTTCCTAGCCTCAGAGGAGCCTTGGGGGGGGGGGGGTTTTGCTCCCCTAAGGCTCCTCTGAGGCTCAGGAAGAAAAAAAACAGAGCATGGGAGGAGCATGCAGCACCCGTCCAAGCTCCGTTTTGGGAGCTTCCTAGCATCAAAGGAGCCTCTGGGGCGGCATTTTTGCTCCTCCAAGGTTCCTCTGGGGCTCTGGAAGGCAAAAAATGGAGGGGGGGGGCTGAGCTCTTCCCTCCATTTTTGCCTTCCTGGGCCTCAGCAAGGGGAATCCCAGCACAGTTGATCTTATCTCCAGCTGATTATCATGAGGAAAAAAAAAGAAATACCTTAAGTGAATGTCAGGCGGGTGGGGAGCAAGCATCGGGCGGGAGGGCAACCAAATCGGGGCGTGGCCAGCCAGAACTTACTACCAGTTCAGCGACCCATGCCAAATTCTTGCTACCCATACCAAATTCTTGCCCGATCCGGTGCCAACTGGCTGAATACCACCACTGCTGCACATATTCCTACTAATAAGTGTAAATTTTCCTGTGACTTACCTGATCTTTTAAAAGCATTTTTCCCCTGTTTTTCATTGTGTTGTAACATTGTTAAAGGATTGTTTGTCCTTTCTTGCTTGATAGTTTGGCTGTCATATTTCCTTTCTATCAGAATGGCTTATTTATTTATATATATACTTATTCTGTTTAATTTATTTTTTATTTTTTGCTTTAGTTTGGATCACATCACAGGTTCTTTTTCATCTAAATTAAACATACTGAACTACCGCTCTTTATATTGATCTTAAATTCTGTCTGTATAACAAAACTTTGTGAAATCTTTAAAAACCATTTAATTTTGTAAGATTAACCATGTATAAGTGACATGAAAACATTTCACTTTGTTCCATAATCTCAAGTGCCATAACTGGCTGAACTTGAGACTTGAAAGTGCCATAACTGGCTGAACTTTATTTTTTACTTTTTCTAATTCCTATCCTGTAGTTAATTTGAATGTGGTCTGATCTGTCTAATAATGGTTGCCTGTGAAATTTGTGAAAAAATACTAAAAATAACATTTTTTCCTGGAAAACTATACCAACAAACCATTATCCAGTCCAAATCTTCTGGGAATTCAAGGTTTCATATTTCCAGCTTTCATTTCAATCACCTATTACTTATCCTTTCTGGACTTTGAATTGAGAAACCTCAATTTTTTTCTGGCAAATTAAAAATGGATATATTTCAGTTATTTCATAATAGTGTGAGACAGATCCTTAACAGTATCACTGCTATTCCAATTCTTAATGTGGTTTTATGCCATGAATCATTTCTCCAATTACTAATTATTTCTCAGGAAACCTGACCTATTTATACCATCTAAATTCTCTTATTCCTAAACATCAAATTTAGAATGGTTTATTTTATTTTGACAATTTTAGGTTTTCCTTGGTTCAGAATCATAACGTATTGGGGAAGGCTTGTGGAATGTAGATAAATGCTTCTCATATTTCATCTCCCAGTTTTCCTGGTCCTCATAAAATGTGGATATGCTCTTCCAATATGAGCAGTGACTACATATCCGTATGGCTTCCATTTGGCCATATCAATTTCCAAGTATATGAAAGTTCAACATTTTTTCCCAATAAACCTTAAAATATCCCAAGTTTATTGGTAAGGATGACTTGACTAGGAGCTCATAGTCTTGCCAGCATCATTCTCAATGAAGATACTGGGTCCTCCCAAAATTGCAAATGTTAACACATAGTCAGGTTTCATTGGCTGAAGACGGTCCTCCTGTTTGGATAACGATAGGCAACTACCATCCACCCCTCCTTTCTTTTGAGTATTATTCTAATTTTTATAGAATTCAGAAGGCAAATACTTTAGAGGGCACTGTTATTTTATCCTATTGAGCAAATGCTATAACTTTGACGTTATAGGGCGAGCCAGCAGCATATTGAATAACTATTAAGCTGCTGAATTCAACTTCCTTAAATAGTTTTGTTGATTTATAAAGCTTTCATCGTTGTATGTAAAAGATTATGTGGAAGAAGTTTTGCTCTTGGCAGAGATTCTAATAGGGCCGCTCAGCAATGACTGAATTTACTAAGCACTTTCGATGGCTCTGTTGAGTCTACAAAAATCCTGTAAGTTTGTTGCAGATTTTTAAGAGCACTTCACAAACCAACAAGTTAAAGGTGAAATAAAACAAATCTTGACTGTTGAGGAATGATTCTATAGGGACATGACAAAGCAATATTCAGATGGAAAAATAATCCACATAACATGTAAGCATTAAAATAAATGAGCCACATTTAGTAGACGCAGTTTTATAAGATACACACAGTATTCACTAAAATACCAAAATTAGAGCATTCATAACTAAAATGAATAAGCACATTGTTTAATGGCAATACTTTAGATAAAAGTTCTCCAGACATTGCAACCAATTATTTGAAAATTATAATCCTCCAGAAATAAAATCAAGTCTACAAAATATAATCCAGTTTCCTAGTATCATTTGATTGCTGACTGTACCCTATGACTATCATTAAGTGTTGTACATTATGATTCTTGATTCTTAACGAATGTATCTTTTCTTTTATGTATACTGAGGGTATTTACACCAAGACACAATTCCTTGTTTGTCCAATCACACTTGACCAATAAAGTATTCAATTCAATTCAATTCTCCAACCATGTCATGGTTCCATCTACCATTCCACTTCAAAAGTTTTTCTCCTAAAGGG
Source organism: Laticauda laticaudata (assembly GCA_004320025.1). Classification (NCBI taxonomy): domain Eukaryota; kingdom Metazoa; phylum Chordata; class Lepidosauria; order Squamata; family Elapidae; genus Laticauda; species Laticauda laticaudata. The sequence continues at coordinate 5,799 of BHFT01038121.1, read as the reverse complement.
AAAAGAACATTGCCTGCCTTTTTCAACACAAAGTGCTGCCATAATACTTTATAAAACCTGAGCCTTGCTCATCATTGAGATTGTGGAACATTTTTTTGCTTATTTCTCTCCCTTGTTTTCATTAGATGGGTATTCAGAAATTGAAATCATACCAGACTCCCCTTAAAAGCAGTCATGGTTCTGGCTATCAAAAGACCAGAATCTTGCAGCACAAATAAAGAGTAGCAACACCACTTAGGGTTATAAACATAAACACCAGTTATGCCAGTATCGGCATATCTGGTTTGACCTGATGGATGTCTATTTTTGTTTGAAACATATAAGTTAAAGTACTCTAGCTCGTGAAATGTTGGAAAGGCGCTATCTTTGAAGAAAGAGCTATAAAAGCCACAAAATTGGACTTTTTGTTAAATCAGGTTTACTGCCATGTTTTTATTTAAAAGTCTCCCTTTACTTCTTCACTATGCATTTATATTGTGTAATTCGGGATATAACATGTATATTCTCTCAGGCAAGGACGGAAGTACACTTAGGTTTCGATTATAATTTTATTTTATAATTTTATTTAAAGACATAATTTATTTCAGTGAGCAGCACCGCACCAACCAACTGCATTTCCATACTCATTTCCAACTCATCATTCAGTACAATTCCACATTACAACATGCTAAAATAGCAGATTATTTCGCCCGGGAAGGAATCGTTCCGGCCTCCCCCCTATCAGCAATATTTACTTGCTCGGGTCCTTTTGCGCGGGTGCCTTATAATCCCCAGCCGTGTCACACGAGCCCTCCGAGGTCCGTCCCGCTGACCGCACCTCGGTTACGGTTGCCATGACGTCGCCCTGCTAACACCCCCTCGGAAGGCTTCGGCTTCGCTGCCGCCGCCGCGTGCGGCTCGCTCGGACGCGCCCAAGCACGACTGCGCGAGAGGGCCGTGGGCTTTGGCGAATTGTCGCGCCGGCCCCGGTCACGTGCTGGAGCGCTCGGGGCCGCGCCTCCACCCCTCCTCCCCGCTCGGGCCAAGCCAGGCTCGGGCGCGCGCACTCAGGTCCGAATGTTGTGACTAAAATGCGCCGTTCGTTCCAGCCCGGCGGCGCAGGCGGTTCTTAAAGGCCCAGAGACCCGGGGTCGCCGGCGCCTCCTCGGACCTCCCCGGCTCTGGGGGCAACTCGGAGGAGGCTGGAGCGGTGTGCGAGCGCGAAGGAAAACAAAGAAGCCACCGGAAACAGCCGTGGGGGCGGGGCACGCGGGCGGGAGCCCGGCGCCCAGGAACCACAGAGGCAAGGAGGAGGGCCGACGAATTAGAGAAGGCAGGGCGGGCAGGTGGGTCGGGAGCGAGGGGGCTTCGGTCGCCGCGATTCGCAGCTGCGAGCAGGAGCTTGCTGCGGGGAGGAGGGAGGGAAGGGAGGGGCGCGCCGCTTGGACCTGCAGAAAGCTTCACGGTCCTCCGGATGGTGAGCCATTTCAAGCCACCATTCAAAAGCGCGTTTGAAAAAAGGCGTGTGCGGCTTGGCGCCTAAAAACGACAATTCGTCGCATGCTAAAGAAGGTCAATGGCGCGGATGCTGCTTGGGGGGGGTGGGGGGGGGGTCAGGCGGCCCCGGCACTGCAAACTGCGGCTTCCCGACAACAAAAATGCAGTCCGGGGCATTTCCTCCTCCTCCTCCTCCTCCTCGATTGTCGCTTGCACCTGCAGCCCGTCGACAGCTTAACAGGGACCGTTGGTCGCGTCTTCTCCTTTCTTTTGCAAAATGGGCCGCTTCTTGAGTTTTTCTGCCCGAGAAAACCCCTCTCTCGTCGAGAGCCTGGTCTCCTTCCTGTTCGTTTCAGCTCAGGGCGAGGCGCCCGCAGCCTCAGAAAGGGGCCGAAAAAAAGGGGGAAGGGCAGAAAGGAGGGTCCAGCTGGTGGGTTTGTTCAGCGCGCGGCCAGGGAAGGGGGCCGCTTCCTGCTTGGCTGACACGTGCTGCCGCCTTTCCGCTGTTGTTGACTGACGCCTTTGTCTTGCAGCGCGAAGGAGGCTCGTCCCTGCCCGCGGGGCTCGAGGCTGGGAGGGTTGGGCGAGAGCCGCCCTCTTCTGCTTTTCTCCGGCTCGCGTTTCCGTTTTGGCTGGGCAGGCCGGAGGACGACGAGGCGGTCTCCGCTCTCTTGGTTATTGCTTTTGTTTCGCGCGGGGCACGTGGCTTGTGATCTCGCGGTTCTTAAAGTCACAGACACCCCCACCCTTGCCGGCTTCAGCAATCCATTGTGACCCCTTGGGTTCCCTTCCCTTGGCCTTTGGGAGCGAAAAGCCGAGAGACGCTCCCCGAGAGAAAGCCGCCTTCTCCTCACGGACCAGAATGGGGTGGGAAAAGGACATGCGGGCGACTCCCGGGTTGAAAATCAACGGCCGCGACCTGATCGAAAGCGGCTCCGGCGTTTTGCAGCAAACGCAGAGCAGTCCGAGTGCGGGATTGATTCCGATTGGGGTTGACGGGCAGCGGCTGAAAATCGGCTGGTGGGGATCCGGGTCGCCGGTTCGTCTTGTGAAACAAGTGCCCGAAGGTGACTCGTGAATGCGAAGGACGAGGAGGGACCAGAGGGGTGGGAATCGCTCTCGGGAGGGAGGGGGGGCTCCTTTTTGAGCGTTCACGGCCATGGTGGCCTCCTGCCACGGGTTCCTCTCCAGCCGCGACGGCTTTTCCTTTGCTGCTGCTCTCCAGATGTCTTTGACTTGAACTTCATGAAGTCCAGATAGAGTTGGGGCATTGCTGTTCTGAATGATGGAGCACGCGTGTGGGAGATGCAACCTTGGCGTGTTTCATTTCAAGAGGACGGTTCTATGAGAACCGCCTCTTGAACAGAGCCAGTCTCGTGTTTTGATTCTCCCCAAGTTTGCAAACTTCCCTCCTTTCCCCGGAAACACAATGCAGGTTGTTCCACAAGAGGGGAACATTTTTCTGCCTTGGTTTCTCCAAATGGATACAGAACTTGAATGGTTTGAATTGAAATGGAGGAGGGATGCAGGAAGTGCAGGGGGAAGTTATAGGTTTGGTTTTAGAAAAGAGAGCAAACAACGTGGGAAACTTCTACAAGGGGAGAAAAATCTTAATATTGCTTTGAAGAGTTTCTTACTCTAAAAATATTAAAGGAGAGAGAATATGAGTTGAAATCAAAGTTGTTCTTTAATTTTAGGACATCGTAACTGGTCTACTGATAATTTCTGACTGATCTATCAGCTGCCCCTTTTGGGCATCAGGGATCAGTTCTGTGGAAAGAGGTTTTTCTATGGACCAGAGAGCCTGGTTTTGCACGCTGCCTGCATCCCTTGGATGGGGCTTTGCTTGTTTGCTTGGCCCTGTTTCTGGCATGCTGTGGATTGGTAGCAGTCCATGGACCTGTGCCTGGAAACCTGTCCTAGATGAATTTATCTGTCTTGGAGTTTGCATATATTGATATATCTTGGGACCCCCTTTTCTTCCTTCCTCTCTGTCTTCTTTGTTTCTCTATTTAACTTGGAAAGTTTATGCAAAATTCAAAGCATGTGATAGTGACATGCTTCACAAGAAATTTTGGAGAGATGGGGCTGGCTTATTNTGATGATTTGGTACATTTCCCCTTTTAAAACTAGCATTTTACAAGAAGCACAATATTGTTTTCTGCGGCATGCCTGGTGAAGCCTAAAGGCAAATATGCATTATATATGTTCGCTGATTGCCAGCCTGTACAGTTCAAGGTCACGGAACTCATGAGATTTAATGTAATGGAACAGCTAGAAGACTTGGATGATGTCTGAGGAGATACTTGGCTTAGGTGCAGGAAGCTTTCCCCAATCTGTATTTGGATTTCTGTTCCCACAATTCCCAGATAGTTTTCCTTTGAGAATCATGATCCCAGTATATCTGGAGGGCCCCAGGTTGAAGAAAGCTGTTCCATTATAATGCCCTGTTAAATCCCAAGATTTTTGCAAGTTGACATAGCAGGCTGATCAGTGAAAATAATTGCTTTATTGTGTCAGTTAATTCTACTTGAAATGGAAAGCTTTTATAGCAATGGCTAGCCAAGGAATGATTAGATGAATTGACACAATGTTAGTTGCCAGACAGTTTTTATTTGCCATTAGTAGATGCAGTAGAGTTGGTAGTTAAGATAATGCCTTCTTCTAACATCTAGGTCTTCTGCTGAGTCTCCAATGATAACATTATTTGAGTCAGAGTTAGTGTGATTGCCATTCCACTCTAAATGGAAAAGTATCTTCAGATCTTTTCTTTTGCATTTAAATCAGCCTTATAATTTGGGGAAGTTGCAAAGAGATTTTCCTGTACTTTGTGAAAGTTAAAAGTGGTGATACCTTTGCTAGATTTGTGGTGCCACAGTCGCCACAGAATCTAGTCAATTTTGGCTGATTTCAGAAAAGCTAAGCAGAGTTGGACTTAATTAATTGTGGGTAGGAGACCTGCATGAAATCTTCGGGCTATAGGCTGATTAACAAACAAAACAAAAATATTTGGGGAGTAGGCAGTGCCAAACCACTTCTGAACAGTTGCCAAAAAAACTCTGCATAAATGTGTCCATAAACTACTGGTAGATTAGCTGCATTTGAATTTTACTTGTTACTTAAGGAGCAGCAAGAGTCTACTTAAAAATTGTGAAAAGATTCATTTGGGGTTTTTTTTGTAAAAATGCTTGTGTTATATCTCACTCTATAATTTAAGACAGAACAAGAAGCAGTAGCTTAAGCTGGAGAATGATCAAAGGCAAATATTTTAGATGTTGAATTTATTTTTAATATTTAAACTGTCTTGAAATGAATCTTGATTAAGTGGAAAAGTGTAAAAAGCAGAACAACAATTGAAATCCTTACAGTAGTGAGAAAGAGGAAGATACCTTCCTCAGTTCAGAGCCTATAATAGGGAAAGGTGTTTTTTTTTTAGAAATGCCAATTAATACTGATGCCTTCAAAATGAAAAATAAAATCTCCTTCAAGTTAGCTTCTGTCCTGATCAATCCATGGCCACATTTAGATAGTTCTTCTGACAACAGTGTGGAAACATGCCATTATACCCAGGCATGAAAACAGCCTGCACAGGCCATACTCATGGCTCTGCAAGGGTAAAAAAACTTCCTGATACATTACAATACTGCCCGTGATGTGATTGAGTTTGACACCCATGATTATACCAGCATAAAATACAGGAGAATTTGTTCAGAAGTGACAGGGAATTTGTCTTTTTGAGGTATACAACTCCTTATATCCTTGAAAATTGCAATTCTACATCCCAGCTCACTCAGCATTGGCTTCAGCTGGCAGAGGTGGGGAAGTGCAGCAGGGAATTGCTTTGTGTTTCTCCAAGAGTTTTTATAAGTAATTCTAGCCATTTTACAAATATTGTTACGACTGTTCACTGTCCCTGTTACCCTAAAGCAGGGCTGTCAAACTCCCAGCCTGCTGGGTGGATGTGTCACGTGCTAGCCACGCCCACACCCTGTTTAGTGAAGGGGGAGGGGAAGTCTCAATACGTCACGTGATATTACCATGACGACGTGAGTTTGACACCCCTGCCCTAGAGGTAGATGCTGTGTAGAATGGTCCTCTCTAAAATAATTTTTTCTTCAACAAGCTAGGCAGACGACTGTGGAGAAATGAACTTTGGAAAAGAATAGGAGGACAATTCTGATCGGTAACATAGGCCATCATCTTCATATACCAAATGCCTTGATGGTCTGCTCTTGCTGAGCCAGAGGTTAAATGAGAAAAAAATTGACTGGAAGAAGATGATTTTATGTTTTCTAAATCAATTGTCTTCACCTTTCTTGAATT
>BHFT01038120.1:0-38722 GCA_004320025.1 Laticauda laticaudata | reverse complement strand
TGGACAAGGATCTGCATTGCTCCCCCAAACTGGCCAGACAATCAGATACTCAGGATTTCCTGCCTTTTAAACTTCAACTTCTATAAACATCTTTGCTTTTTCATTGTTCAGGATTCCTCTTCTTTCTAAAGTTGGAACTGAATTTTTTTTCCAGTGAACATGATTCTTCTTACTGTTGTGCTCTTTACGTTGGCAATTTCCACAAAAGAAAAGGAAGGAAGGAAGGAAGGAAGGAAGGAAGGAAGGAAGGAAGGAAGGAAGGAAGGACATTTTCTAAAAAAGGAAACAAAATGTTTAACTTGGGTATATGTTGAGTATAAGTTAGTTAATATTTGGATTTTTCATTAAAAAGACACAGGAATATCTTAATTTAGGAAAATGTACAGCAATGCTTTATGATCACAAATTTCTGTAGCTTTACAAGAAGAAAATGTGAATCGCATAGATTCTGTTAATATCTGGTAATTTCATTTCCAAGGGGGTGTAATAGTTCAGTTCGAGTCCCAAGTGCCATACAAAAGGGTGAGCTTCAATTCCTGCCTCAGCTCCAACCTACCTAGCAGTTTGAAAGCATGCAAATGTGAGTAGATTAACAGGTACCACTTTGGTGGGAAGGTAACAGTGTGCCATGTATCTTATATGAATCATGCTGGCCACATGACCACAAAAATGCCTTCAGACAACACTGGCTCCCTCAGCTAAGAAACAGAAATGACCACAACCCCTAAGAATCAGACTTGACTGGAAAGGGGAAACTTTTACCTTCACTTTCATTCCCATTGCCTTAACTATCAGTGAATAAAGATCATTCAAAAGTGCCCAAGGGAGCAAAGAGTTGATTTAATAAGCACATACTGGGTAGAATTAAAATATAGATTATTAAAAGTAAAATCAAATATCCCTATTGTTAAACATATTTTTCAAAACACTTTTATCCATAGATGTGTGACTGTCTAAAAAAGAATTATGAATCAAATACATGCCAATCACTCACAATATCCCAAACAATTGAGATAACATTATTCTTATTGATCAGGTGAATGGCATACAACTATATTTAAGAATTATTCATTGAGTTTAATATACTATTTTTATTTTTAAGAGCAGATCTAATTTTAAGAAATGATCAATATTCCTTTGGTTATACATATAAGTATTCCAAGGATGTCTGCCACAGCCCAAGTTTTTCTCAGTAGCCAAGAATCTATATCCCTTAACAACTTTTGTCTCAGAATTGAGCCACTAAAATGCCCATGATAATTTCCCATTTATACTCCATTATTAGACACACTATTGAGCACTCTGTATTAATTATTATTTTCATTAGAAAAAGGGGGATTTGGACATTGGTTCAAGATTGGATTAAGATATAGAGCATAGGCTTGCAGATCCTGTTTATTTATTTATCTAGTTCATGATAAAGTTTGGATAAACATTTGGATGCTTGGGAGGAAGAAACATGAGTTTATCAGGATAGATAAGGATTAACATTGGCAAATTCCAAAGGTCGCTCAGGAAATCTGGTGAGAATTGTCCAGTTACTGATCTTGATTTTGAATGATAGGTTATGCAAACTAGCCATCAGACTAATCAGGAGATAAATGGGCTGTACCTGTCAGAATCCTGAAATGGTATAAGAATACCACCAATGGTGCAATTGAAATTCAGAGAGACAACACTGACAAAGCTGTAGAGCTTAGGTTCTTCTATCTCACCACCATATTGTTTCTGCAATCTTCAGATTCCCAGTTAATCCAGCCAGCTGGCTGGAATCTACAATACTGAAGACTGATATCTTGAGTACAGAAAGACTGCATAAGTATAGTTTATTTCTTGCTCTTTGTAATGCTTTGCTTTGTAATACTTTGCTCTGCTTGCTCCTTAAAATAAAATATTGGAAATTATTTTGGCAGTTTTGAATATTCTCTCTTTCTATAGATCACAAAGGTCAGAACTAATGTTCTCTGAAGAAGGGACCCCTTTGAAAGTAGATGCAGAATTTAAAAAGGAGCTAGAGTGTTTGATAGTGATAAGGTTGTCTCTTATTTATGAATTGTACCTAGAAGTAGGAAAAAAGTAGGAAGAGAAGTAAAAATCCTAGTGCTACTTAGAAAGCTCTATAAGGTCAAGAGCCAAGAATTGTATTTTGAGGAAAAATATAATTTTCATGAGGTTCTTTCAGTTCTTTAAATAAGATTTTTGATTGCAAAATGTCATGCGTTGATATACTATCCAATATTTCCAGAATTAAAATCATTCAAGGACCTGAATTACCAATACCAGAAGTGTGATGAAAGTGATACAAATTTGCAAACAGATCACTGTTTGCTAGAAAATGCATGACAGAAATAAGGTGTGGAGAACTTCCCTTCAGTAAATAACAAAATATGTTGTTGTTGTTCTCCTATTTCAGTTGATCCATAACATTGTTTTCAAAGAGAGTTCAGTCCATCTTTCTCGTCTTCCACAATTTGTTTGGAAATAATGTTGGAAAGCAATTGTGTCAGAGAAAGTGAACCATTACTGGATTTCTTCTGAAGAAAGAAATAGAAGATTGAAAATGGCTCTATGAAAAGCAGAACTGATGACTGAGTCAGAGAATCAAGAACCAATGACCAAACTAGCTCTTCAAAATCTCTCAATGAAGAGAAGATGGGAGACCCCTCACAAATGCTCTAAAGAGTTTCTCCTCATCCGGAGAACACAAAACAGCAATCTCCAGAGGATTTTAAGGATTGGGAGACAAGAAAATACCTTGCTCAAATGTAACTTGGCATCTTTACAATGACATTGTTTACATACTTTCTTTTCAAAAGACATCCAGAAATTAACCACCTATCAGCTGTTAGAAATCTTTGGATCAACAAGTGTGAAAATCCCAGGTAAATCTGCCTTCAATGGAAAACAAATATTAATCAAAGGCTTAATAACTTTTTTAAAAATGAAATAAACAGCAAAAATAAATAAACAATTAAGACTTTGGTTTCAGAAAGTTATAAATGGATTAACTGTCCAGATAAATAGAAAATAAAATATTAGAATTATAAAGAATCTTTTATCCTCTCTGAGCCTAGTGGTTATTTTCTTGCAAATCAGATTCATTACCAGGTTTGGTAACATCATCCGTGCAAGAGCTAGCAAACCCCACTTTCCCTCACATTGGTGATATTATCTAGTCTGGTGATGAAACATGTAAGGAATCAACCAGGCTCAGAAAACACCAGAAATCTTACAACAATGCAACCCTGAGCTACAGATACCACTATGTTCTTGTATTGGTATGCCTTACTATAATGGAAGCTCTTTTTGTCTTTCTACCATCACCTTCCTCCATTCCACCCCTTTTAATGTTTACTAATTTTGTGGCTTGGTTGAAAATTTATAGATTTATTCTTGGAGTATTTGTTATGTCTTTTGCACATCATCCATGGGATTATTTCAAAAGATGTTTACTAAAAGTTCTCAGTGAAGATAGTTCTTACCTGAATCCCATTATAAATTTTCCTGACTTTCCAAACAAGCTTTCCCATCCACTGAAATCTTATTACAATAAGCAAGTAACTCCAATATATTTCTTTCATATCATCTTGAAGTTTCAGTTTTCATCTCAAAACTAGTAGCAATATTCATTTTATAAGAACTGTGTCAGCAATGAGTAAGGAAAGATTGTACCTTTCTCTGGGAAAATGATATTCTTATATACTGTATTGTTTGCCTTTAACATAATAACATTCAGCGTGTATAGCTCCAAGGCTTACTAGAATGCCATGAATGAATTTATACAATTATGAATTGATTTTAATTAGTTCAGATATTAATAGAATGGGCCCCAGCAGCCTCTAAATGTCAATCTGAGTTTCCCAGAATGCCAAGAGCATATGAACTATTTTAATATGCTTAGACTGAAGAGCCTCAGAGATTCTAAAGCAAAAGTCAAGGACTATGAAAGATTTTAATAGGCTATGGGTCACCCACACTAATCAGCACCGGGTCTTTTCTGTGTCTCTTTTCCTTACAATAGCGAGGCCTTGACAAAATGCACATTTTTCATAATTTCTTTACATGCTGTAATAGGGCTGTCCATCAAGCAAAAATGGAATGCTACTTGCATATTGTGAATTGCTCCTTCATGAGCATCTTTTACTATTTGGAATATCCTATAAAAGAAATTATCTTAAACAACCAGAATAGAAAACTGAAAGGTGGCAGACTATGCTGGTGAAAGGAGAACAAAATTGTCAGAAAGCTTTCCTAAGAAAAACATTTCATAGCTGTGTAGCAGGACCTAAACAGCAAAATGTTATATTATTTCAATATATGTTCTGACCCAATCCTGTTACCAGCAAGAAAATCTCAAACAAATGCAGCTACTCAAACCTTCTCAGCTTTAATCTACAAATAACTTCTTTGTAGGTAAAAGCCAATTAGTCCAACCAGAAAAGCCTTGACAGAATTTTTCAGATATGCCGGAGTAATATCTGAATCATGATGCAAAAGCAAAAACCTTTTGAAACCAGGCTTATATTCCCTGGAGGGAGGGGCCATTATGTTGCATCCTTACCCCCGAGTCGCCTGTGCTGCTCCAGCTGTTCTCCTCTACGAATCATCCTGCACTCATGTGCACTTGGCATAGGCTCCTCAGGAGCCTCTTCATTACTGCTGCCAGCCCCCACAATCCCTAAAGGCAGCAGCCCACTCCCTGATGGTCCTGGCCCCTCATCAGAGTCATCGCTCTCCTCAGCCATCTGCACCTGCTGGCGGCTAACCACAACAATATATTATTTTTTTTCTAATATCTTATAAGGATACGGTCTTTAGCTGACTGCTTCTTTTTTTTTAAAGAGTAAAAGTAATGTTTGCATGCTATTATCATCATTGTTTATTAACCCCATAAACCCTTGCGGGGTGGAGTCTGGGCAATTGAATGGAGCTAAGTGATTACTGGCCAGATGTCCTTCCTGTCGCCAATGTGGAGTTATATTCATCAGATATAATCTCATCATGCCCAGATCGTGCATACTATAAAGGGGTGGGGGAGGAATTGGCTATCTGGAAACCACTGTATTGTGCAGTGTCTGAGTTAAAGTGATTCAAGGTGCTGTCCACTTAGACCTCACATGATATTCAGAAAACTTGGTTAAATGTAGTGCTTGGTTAAATGGATAATGTGGTGCCACATGCTTTCAACAACTAATGTTTCTTTCTCAGCTTGTTCTGTAAACCTGCCGAGGAAGCCTAATGGATCTTAATTTAAGAGAGATTTCCAGGACAAAGTGTTAGATATTCAATGGGGAAAAGTTAGTGATGTTAGACTTCCCCCCTTGATTCATTTTTCCTGATGGGAAAATGAACAGCCATTCGTAACTGAAGTTGTGGACAGCAGCCTGTAAAAAGCACAGAAGGCACACCTGGTGGCAGTCTTTACTTGGAGCAGAATAAAGAGATCTTTTCCCTTTCCCCATTGTCCTTCCTCTTCAATCTAGTCCATATCTAACACAAAGATACTGCACTTTCTTCATGCTATAAAGGGGATGGGAAGGTCATACGTTGGCAATCTTCTTTTCTCTCTGCTCACTTCATGCTCCAGAGGTGAGCTCTATGGATCTGCGAAGGTTGCACGGTTGAAGGTATGGGAAAATACACATGTAAATGTTATGGGAAGCCCCATGGACACCTAGGGCTCCTTTCCTTCCTCAGATATAGAGATGAAGAGAAATCTGAAGATGAATCTCCAAACTGGCAACAGAAATAAAACTGCTGTTGCAATCAAGATAATTCCCATACAGGCTTTTATAGAAACAAACTGTTGTTATCTGTTATCAATTTATCTGGGCTAAGCCTGAAAAAAAAAAAAGAATGACATTCATGGATGAGAACTTTAAGAATGCCAGACTAAACATTTTATACTACTTGAAAGTTCTAGATTATTGGCAAAGACAGCAATACCAGTATTGTAATAATACTGTACCATTAAATCTGAAGCTTTGGTGAATGAAGTTAATTTTAATTAAGGTTTATTATTTGTTTGGTCTTTATTAGCATTGCTATGACTGCCTGCTGTAGTCCTTTGATAATTTGCAACAACAAAAATGAATGAAATTGTTGTTGTTCCTCTATTTTTTTACAGTTGCTTTCTGCCATGAGCAAAATAAAGCAAGTAATAGGATTGGAGGAGCCCTTGAGGAATTATACAATCTCATTGAGGTGGTATCTCATGAGGATCTTGGTAGATCCAAAGTAATGGAATTGCAAGGAGCAATATCCAAAATAGACAAGAGTAGGAGGGTTGCTTCTACTCCTTTACAAGGATTCAGGCCCTACTTATTCATATTGGGACTGTGGAGGTAGTGGATGGAGAAAACACTAGCTGAGGCTTCATGACACTAAGAGGCATGAGCCTCTGCCCAAGAACCAGAGGTGGTATTCAGCAGGTTCTGACCAGTTCTGGAGAACCGATAGCAGAAATTTTGAGTAGTTTGGAGAATGGCAAATACCACCTCTGACTGGAGATTTTACAGTGTCCTTCCCCAGCCATGCCCACCAAGCCATGCCCACAGAACCAGTGGTAAAAAAAAATTGAATCCCACCACTGCCAGGAACACATATCCATTTCAAAACACTCTATTGTTGCATCTGATTAAATCCATGGATAATCATGTACTTTCTTTGGAACTTTTCATAACTTTTAATAAGACCTGGGCAATAACATTTCAAAAAACAAGAAAGTATAGCTAGAAACTGGAGAGGTTTTTTTTTTTTGAGATCTCATCAAAATTCTTCAGGTCGTATAATGCAAGTTATTTAAAATAGAAAGCATGAAAAGCAGAAAGCATGAAAAAAATCCCTCCTAATTCTGCCTCCTACTCCATCTCAGATCCATCTTAATAAAGAGATGAAAGAAATGCAACAACCCTAAGTAAGAATCCTCCCTGAAAACACAGAACTGTATTTTGCACTGAATTGTCTTTAGAATTGGAAATGAGTTAAAAGGAACTACTGTGCATGAACATGAGAACAGAATGAAGTTTTTGAATCAAAATGTACAGTATTGTCAAATCACACTGATTTTCAAATTAAATCAACAATTCAAATCAAGTTAAGGCTGATGCTATACCATTTATTTTAAAAAAAGAAGTCTTGCTTATTTTTTGGTTCATAGGCAGATAGGTAAACACCTAGTTAGGGATATTTAATATTTATATCCTGCATTGTCATAAGTGACACGTGATTTTTTTAAAAACATCCACATTTCTTTTCAAGCAATACATTCCATTTTTTCAGTCTTATCTAGATTTGCCATGAAAATACTGAAAGATAATCTTATTAATACATTTAATATTATATACTGCAAATTCCCATCTTGAATCATTAGGAACTATTTTAAAAGCTGTTGGGATTAATGAAAAGAAGCATTTAAATTAAAATCTGCTTCCACATTTAATTTAGTTTATTGTCCTCTAATTAATGGCAATTCCAGCATTTTAGCACAATTTTTATAATATATTCAGCTGCACTCTATCACAAGGAGCAGAAATCAGAGCATTGGTTAACATTTTCTCCTACTAAATGTATAAAGCTATAGAATTACATTTCCTGATAATTTTCACAAGCTATTTACAGAAAAGAGCACAGTGACATTCTGGATAAAGCTAGTAAATAATTGAATAGAATAATAGAGTTGGAAGGGACCTTAGAGGTCTTCTAGTCCAACACCCTAGGCAGGAAACCCTATATGATTTTAGACAAGTGGTTGTCCAATCTTTTCTTTAAAACTTCCAATTTTGCAATACCCACAACTTCTGGAAACAAGACATTCCATTAATTGTTCTAATTGTCAGGAAATTTCTCCTTGTAAGTTGCTTCTCCTACCACAACCCAGTTACTGTATCATAAAATTATTAACTTTGTGGTAAAAGGAACAGCTTTACATTCACCTATCACTGAATGAACATAAACAGTGTAATGTTCCTTCTGACTAAATTCATTACTTAGGATTAGCCATTATGTAGAATGAGCTTCGTTCACTCATACTTTACATGTATTTGTATAATGTTATAAACTGCTTATTGTTTGTTTTATGTTTTTTCCATTTCTGTTTTGAATTCTGACTTTATTCAAAAGAGGGGAAAGCAACACTATCACCACAAACATAGATTGATGTCTCTGCTACTGATTTGGTAAAATAAAGAAAATGGCATTTGACATAATAAATCCATGATACAGATGAAGGTTTAATGTAGCTGCTTTCTCGGGGTGACAAATGGGCAGAAAATTTTATTGTGTAACTAAAATCTGTTCTCTTCCATCAAATCAATCCAGGTCTTATTTGGTCAGTAATTCATTCTGAAAAATGTTTGCAAAGTAAAATAAAATAAAACCAGCCAACACATTGAAGTTGTTAATTCTTCCTTTTTGCCATTATTATTACAAGGCTATCCAACTTGAACAGATCTCCCCTGTCCTTTTTTTTTCTTTATAGTGAAAGTTTTAGGAAGTTTATATAAATTAATAAAATCCTGGTCTCTATGAAGCCAATCTAGCTTTGAACATGCTGTTATTGATCTTTCAGGTAAATCTACTGTGAAAGTTATGAGCCAAGCCCAGCTCACTGACTTCAAACAGAATTGGAGGCACCTGTAGAGAGTTACGCTGGCAGAGGAGCTTTCACTAAAGCCAGCAGAGCAGAGGTGAGAAAAGGAAAAAGTTGCTTAATTAACATTTCACGTGTACTGAAGGTTGAGTGATTTAAGGTAGCTTAAATTATCTCTCTTGTACACAGAAGGATGTCTTCTTATTTTTTCTTCCTGTGGTAAACATTCAAAACTTTTACTAATGGCTGGACAGATTTCTCTGTATGCTGAACAAATGAACAACAACTGTGATAAATGGCAATAGAGACAAAGCAGGATAGAGGAAATAGAAGCCTCATCACAGCTCAGTCCTAATCAGCAAGGATAACATTTGAGGCTTCTTCATGCTAATTTGAAGTTATACAGGTTGGTCATGGCTTCTAAGAAGAATCCTGAAAAGAATACTATGGTAAAGAGCAAAAGATTAGCAGTTCTTGGTTATCAGTAATCTCCTCATCACAAATCCATAGTTCAGGGCTTTTGGGGGAAGCACTCTGAATCTGTTTCAATTGGCCAGTGTATATCTGCCTAGCCTATGGATCCAACTCAAACTCTTTTGTGACCTTCCAAGTGGATTGGTCTATATGAGGTTGCCTTTCTAAGACTACTCAGAAACTACAATTAGTTTACAAAGAGCAAATCTGGTCAAACATCAGTAAGAAACCATTATTGGAATTACATCATGGCCCAACAGTACCATCTGGCAACCATATTTGGGGTGATGAATTCCTGTCTTGGGGAGGGATGAACCCCCAGGAACATCCACAAGTCTCTGTTAAGGAAATTCTAGCTAACTAATAGAGTCACATAGATCCACCCAGAATTCAGTGTGATTGAGTATGGCTGAGGCAGCTGATATAAAGTAAAAAATTCTGATCTCCAGAATTTTGGGAAAAGAGTGTGAGGTTGGCTGAGAAACTGTCACAGAAAGTTGAAAATGAAGATCATGTGACCACTTCAGCATCCCTGCAGCATACCATTAGTCAGTAGTACTCAAGTAGCTACAATATCCCCAAAATTCATTCCTCTGGGAGTCATGGGTTCCAGATTTTGGACACATTTTTGTAAGTTGATGTACCTTGATTCAAAAACTTTTGCCAGAAACTGTTGTCCTATAATGCGCTGTTTCCTCCAGTTAAATATCATGACAACAAGAATTTTAGTGGTATGTAGGTGATTCATAGACAATAAAATGTGATCTATTTTTATAGAAATATTCATAATTTATACATTTTGCAATTTTAAAAAATTAATGTATGTATTTTAAGGCAGATTAATGTCAGCCAAATCATGTTCACTTCTTCTACTGGTAAGTTTTTTGTGCTCGGCTTTATCGTCTTTTTACTCAAATTCTGTTATAATTCTGCTTCTTTCTAGAAGTCTGTTATTTAAGAAATACATCCTAAATGTATGGTTCTTTAAACTTCTCTCAATTCTCAATTCTCATATCTGAATTCTCCCTTGTCTTATTAAGGTTCTCTACAAAACTGACTGTGTCTCTTTGCACCTTACTATCATTAGATTGATAATCCTTTTTACTATTTCACACAATTGAGCCATATAAAAGTTCATAAGTAAATATTGCAGTAACAAGTTTTCAAGAAGAATTTCTTGCTTATGCAAATATTTTTAACACACATCACAATGATAATTTTGTATTGATGTAAGAATCACACACTTTTACACTAACTATCACTGTACTTATTGAATTTTTCCTTATCCTTTATCATCTTGTTTTAGAATAAAAACAGAAAATAGAAAAAAAATCTAAATGTGAAAACTGAAAAAAATGCTGCTATTACTGTACTGCTTTCCATAAAGATTTTGGCACAGATAATATTCCAATATTATTTTTTGTTTTGTTTTATTTATATTCTGTCTTTATTACTTTTACCAATAGCTCAACATGGCAAGCACATCCAACACATCTTCCTCCACCTATTTTCTCCATGACAATAATCCTGATAGAGAATATACTAAGAAAAATGGAAGGAGATATACTAGGATTTGGAACTGAATAAATGAACATAGAATTGAGATGAGAATTTTTGATAATATTGTAAAATAGGATAAGAGAACATGAACTGGTATTGGATAAGATAAGCTTAATATTTAATAATGATAAGGATGATGTAATATGAAATTAAAAAAATAAAATGAATAGGTAACTATGGTCATGTTTGTATTGAGATGTGAAACCTGGAACCATACTGCTTGCCAAATTAGAATTTTTTAATTAAAAATAAAATAAAATGAAAACAGGGAGAAAATTGAACAATGGAATTACAAGGTATGTTTAACTGATATAGCAGTAGGCATTTGGAGAGAGTAAGGTTGAAAATAAATATTGAAGAAGTATGAATTAATATGAATATATGCAATGAGAGATGTATGATATATTAATGCCACACTTAATGTATTGTTGTTATATGTAGATTGAAATTTTAAAAAAAATTGGAAAAAATAATAATCCTGTGAAGTCGGTGAGGCTGAGACAGAATAACTCAGGAGTGTCAAATTTGTGTCATCATGGCATCATCATGTGATTTTTCCTCCTCTCACTAAACCAGGGGTGGGTGTGGCCACCATGTGATGCATCCAGCCTATGGGCCGCGAGTTTGACAGTCCTGGAGTAACTGGTCCAAAGTCATCCAACTGACTTTCATGACTAAGGCAGGACTTGAACTCATGATTTCCAGCTTTCTGGCCTGGGACTTTAACTATTAATACCAAACTCTATTAGCTGGAAATACTTTCTGTAAAATTTCAGAGTCTGTTATTATGAGGTTTTTGAGGTTTTTTTTTTCCAGGCTACAGAAAGGAAAAGCTCCAACTGCATTATATCAAGTACTAAATTCCATTGTTCACACAACCAATAGTCCTTTGACACAGAACTGTTCCAGCAAATAATGTGAGCAACATGGCCACATGTTACTTTTGCTTGACAATTATTTCATTCCCAGCTAGCCTTTCCTGGTTCCCTAAGAGCTACAAGCATGCCTTGTTCACAGCAAGTCCAATATGATAGCAATAAAGGAGAATATTGGTGGCTCAGTGTTGAAATGAGGAGTTCTTGGTGCTCTCTGAGCTTGGTTGTTTTCCTTGCAGACATTTCATTACCCAGACTAGGTAACATCATCAATGCTAGTCCACAATGAGCTTTAATTTTGACTAATTTTCTTGAGGATGAGTTTTCCTTAAATAAGTCATCTTAGAACTCTTGATCTCTCTTACAAAAATTGAGCATCCGTTCAGAAACCCCAGATGTAGTGTCTGTTAATTTGTAAAGCATTCCTGGTGTGCTCTCGAGTTGCCATAGGCAGGAGAGGGGAAAACTGATGGAACAGCATGGCAGTCACAACCAGAAGCAAATTCCATGCATACCTTCTTCAAGGCTATATCGCAGGCTACCAGAACCAACCTGAGAGGCATGATCTCTACAACCTGCAAAAGTGCTCCATTGGAGAATTTGATTTATGACACACCCTGGAGGGAGTGGGGGGAAACAGAGTCATAGGTGGACCATAAATTATGTAAGGCAGAGCTGACTTCATTTGGGTATGTGCCAACATGTTGCTCCTAATAAATAACTGGATTTCTTTTTGAACTTGGCTTGAGGCTCATGGTTTAACTAGGGCATCCATCGGAACCCTGACAGCATCTACCATACTTCTCTATAGATGAAGATATTTGAATATAAGGATGTGGAAAGAAGTTGCAGATAAAAAAACCCATCTATAAGGGTAGTCTCACCTGATAAGTGTGGAAAAGACAGGGATAAAAGAAGGGTTGGGCAAAGATATAAGTGGTACATGTGGCTGGTACAGGGGTGGAATCAAATAGCAGATAAATAAAAGGAACATTTGCTAAGGAACTGAATCACAGGACACAATATAAAGTTAGAGCAAAGCAGCTAGACTACTACATATTCTGAGAAACACTGCCTATCATTCACATCATTTCACATTTTTCTAAGGGGAAAAATCAGTTTCATAGAATTGTGGAATTGGCACAAGAAGAATCATCAGGTCCAAACCATCACAATGTGCAGGGAATGCAATTAAACCAACCTTGTTCTCCTTAAATGGAGAATCTACAACCTCAATCAGTAGACTATCTTCTGTTGTATGGCATTCATCTACAGCCTCTCATCTGCCTGTGAAACAGCCAAGTCTTGGTGACTTTCTGGAAGGCTAAAAAGGTCAAATTACTGAAGAAAGTTTTAATTTTCTGAATATGCATGTCTTTTTCTGTGGTAGCCCCTATTCTGTATAATTTGACAGATCCCACCTTTTTAAGCCTTCCAGAAAGTCATCAAGACTTGGCTGTTCCCCAGGTAGATGGGAGTCTGAAAATGAATGCCGCCAGTGCATCCCAGGAGAATGTCTGAGGCACCAGGTTTTAATCTTTATTGTCTGACAGTTATGATTTTGTAGTTTTATTATTGCACCCACCAAATTTGTTCTCCAAGATGAGTCACCATACAAATTGCTTAATAACAAAAACAAATGGGGTATTTATAAAAGCACTGCTTTTGAGAACTTGAGTGTGGACAAGTTGATAACAAGCTGAACGTGAGCCAGCAATGTGAGAAGAGTTAATTACTACAGAAAAAGACATGCTTTCTAAGTCCCTGTCGATAGCAATATCTACTACCCAGGTTATTAATAAAATGTTGAACAGTACTAGCCTCAAGACAGATCTCTGCAGGAATCCACTGCTAACTCAGTGCATAGTATCCAATGGTGACTGAGTATTATTAATTTAATATTATAATTTAATTTAATAGATTTTGAGGCTGCCCAACTCCAAAAAAGATTCTGGATATCTTAGGGAAACCCATATTTGCTGTAAAGGATTCAAAACATATTTTAACAGTTTGTCACTGGGAATGTCATGGGGAACTTTGTTAAAATCTTTGTAAAATGAATAGAATGGATCTGCAGCATTCTTCTTATTTATTAATTACTTTATGATAGAAGGAGATGAGATTTGCCTCTTAAGATCTGGTTTTGACCTAGCTATCATGGACAGCATTGCCTTCAAGATGCTTACAAATTGCATGCTTCATTATCTTCCTAAGTATTACCCGGCTCACTAATCTATAATTACTGGAATCTATCTGCAGCTGTTTGGTAAAGATGGAGACAACATTTACTCTTCTCCAGTCTTCTGATATCTCCTCAGTTTTCTGGGAGTACAAAAAGATAATTGACAGAGCTCATGATGGCTCTTCAGCTAGTTCCTTCAGTATTTGCAAGTGTTTTGGGGGGTTTGGAGACATGCAATCATTCAAATTAATTAGAAGTTCCTTTGCTACATTCTTACTGACTTTCACTCTCTTCTGTTGTGTTTGTTCCCAGTCTGTGTTATTCAAACTACTATTTCCTTTGGAGGTAGAGAAAGATAAAATAACGGTTAGCTCCTTTGTTTTCTCTCCAAATTCACTTTGAGTATGGAAAAAAAGAATAGGTGGCAACTGCACATTGTCAGATTGAACATATCTCAATATGCAGAGAATTCTTCCTCAAAAAATATAAAGTGATTTTGCAGGCTCCTTTTTTTCCCCAAGTGGTGCACCAAAAAAGGATGTATTTCAAGGGAGTAATTTCTGGTAGCATTTTGTAGAATAGCAAGGAGAAGCTAAATTGAGATTAGTAGCCTACCATGTCAGGCTTACATGTTTTGCATTGAAGAGCTTTTTGAATATGGATGGTTTCTGTTTTTCTGAATACTTCTTTTTTAAAGTTGAAATATTGCATTCTTCTTCGTTCTGCACAATGCACATGCCAAACCACAAAGTGGAGGAATGACAGCCGAGCATTATCTTGTATTCTCAATGCTCAGGAAAGAAAGTTTTCACATTCCTTTCACATTAGTTTATCAGCATGTAAGGCAATAATTCCAAGTGTAGCTTTTGTTTTAAAAAATTTTTTATTACCGGCATTTAATATTTTCTTTTTCTCAGTTTTGCAGAGATATGACCTAATGATGATGATGACCAGGTCTATTACACAAAATTCCAAAACCTAAATTATAATCACCATCAACTTAAGTCACTGGAATAGTTATGCTACTCAATAAATGCCTGTTATTATGACAAGCTATCTGTAGAATGATGTTGTCTAGATTCCTGTGAGCTGTGTGTACTTGAATAGTTGAATGATGGGATTTTGAGCTCCTCCTTACTTCTAACTGCAACATGAGCATGCGTTTCAATAACTATTTCTAGAAAACATGTCTTCAGTATTTTGATTTTGTTACATCTCCAGCCCAGCAAAGGCAGTTTCCCGTCATTTTTATGTATGGTGTTGTTTTCTTCTCCTGACACAATTCTTTGTGAACATGATCCACAGTGCTTCATAAATCAGGAAGTTGATAATTTATCTTCTCAACTTCTATTGGCTACTTTAGGCTGCTGCAAGTATTCCCCTTTGGTTTTTGGGCATTGCCCTCCATGTCCATTCACTGCAGGAGAGACCAAGTAATTGCCTAGTTTATGTTCAACCACCAGTGTGTTTTCCCAGGTCCTTGCCAATTCTTATGTGGGCTTCTTGTATATACAAACCTAGTGGTTTTTTTTAAATAACTATTTTCTAAAAAAAGCAACAACCCAAAGCTAGCTCCTCCCTCCCTCTGAAAGTACTAGTCCTGGACTATAGAGAAGATCAATTTAAACTAGGAAAGAAAGTTTGTCATCAGTAAGTACAGAACAAGTTCTACTGATAAAGGCTTTGCATGGCTTGGGGGAGGACACTTGGCCTATTCCATAGGCAACTTCTGGGTGCTGCTGAGGCTAGCATTGCAGTATAGGAAAATCTAGCATGGAGCTAGAGAGGGAGCACTGACACCTCGGACCTATCTGTATCCATTCAACAATTCAGGGCAATTGTCAGATAATTAGGTTTAAGTTTAGAGCCTTAGCATTGCAACAAAGTTTCGATTAATAAGGTGCAGGTACTTCCATTTTAAGCCAAAATGCTTCTTTGGAAATCCTGAGTAAAGAGGAGATCAAAGGCCCTCTGATAGTAGTATTTAATTCAACATTTTCCTCAATGAAAGAATTCCCCAATTAAAAGATACTTTTGGAAACTAACATGGATGGCTAAAGGCGAAAGATGTGGGCTTTGGGAGGAAAGTTTATTTTCATAAATATTTTACCAAATAGGATACAATAATATTATTATGTTATAAACATAGCCATAAATAAATACTTTGTTTTAACTTTAAAAATGAAAAGCTGATACACTAGAAAGTAACATACTCATTGTCATTGTCTTTATTTACAGTAATACTTATGGACTTTCTCATGTTCTCAGGAGGCAGTTTCCCCCCTTTTTATTATATTTTCATAAATCTTGATACATTATATTGCTCCAATACAACAATAGTTGTACAGTATTAATTAAAGTTATTAACATTCTATTGTTGAGATAACTTGGAGCAATGGAAATAGAGAAAAAAGAAAATACATATTATATCAATATTAGTTATAATTAGTTACAAACATAAAATTGACTTTTTCATGAAAATTGAATATCACATTAGAAAGAAGAAACTGCTGTAGATTACCTTAAAATGTTTGTTATAGAATGCTGGTTTCAGTCTTGAACTGTTGTGCAAGGTTTTCCACAATCACATTCTGAAGTATACAGATGATATAACAGCTGTGGGCCTTATTCAGGATGACAATGAAGGTGTTTACTCCAAGGAGATAGAAGATTTGGTGAACTGGTGTTACAAAAACAGCCTCATCTTCAACTTGGGAAAAACTGAAGAGATTATTGTCGATTTCAGAAAAGGCAGGCACAGCTACACACCTCCGTGTATTAATGATTCACATGTGGAGGTGGTTGGCAGCATCAAGTTTCTGGGTGTGCAACTAATGAGTAAGCTAGCTTGGTAGGCCACACACACATACATATATATATATATATATATATATATTAATATATGTGTGTGTGTGGTGTGTGTGGTGTGTGTGTGTGTGTGTGTGTGTGTGTGTGTGTGTGTGGCTTGTTTAGCTTCCGCTCCGGGTATCATCCCACGTCAATTTGCAGTTGTTGTTAAAGTTGTAGCAGGACGTTTCAGCAGAATCTTCATCTGCCATCATCAGGCTTTGTATGGATGTGTTTCTCAACAGCATGCTGGTTGTTCCAAATTCAAGGGCTTGGTCTATTCTGATTGGCTAGGAAGCCTGGTCTGTTTCACTGGACTTGGAGTTTGATTGGTGTTGTCTGTTTCTTCTGTCTGTTTGTGGCTTGATTGGTGCTGGCAACAACTGTGTCTTAGTGTTGGTGGCTTTCAGTGCAGCATTGGTTCGTGTGCAAAACGGACGGCTGCTATTCATTAGCAAGCCCTCGGTTTCAACCTTGGTTGGCCTGGTGCGGGGTGTTTGAAAGTTGGAGGCATCAGAGGGTATGTCGGTCTGTGCTCAGGGTGTTTGTCTGTTTTGTGGTGTGGAGCATCTTTCTATTTGAGAATGCAGGTTCCAAATATGACAGTCTGGCTGGAATATCCTTCTATTCATGCTTTCAGGTCTTTTTCAATCTCTATGGCTTCTCTGATATATCCTGTGGTTGGGTTGTTCTATAAGTGGTAGGTTTTAGTGGGCCCATTGAAGTTGATGTTGTGACCTGTGGTTTTCATGTGTGTGGAACTAGTGGAGCGAGGAGTGTGTTCCATGCTTTTTTACTGCATTTTTGTGTTCATCTAGGAGGGTACTTATTCTTCTATTGGTCTGTCCAATTAATGTGGCCGGGCATGATGTAGCAGGAATTTCGTATATCGCCTTGGTTTTTGTCCAGGTCAATTTTGTCTTTGGGGTTTCTCAGGATGGCTGCCTATTTTTTGTCTGTTTATGAAGGCATGTCTTTGATGTGATGCCTGTGTAGTATCTTACTGGATTTATCTGTAGTACCTCTTATGTAGGGCAAGACAAGCTGTTCCATAGGTGTTGTTGGTCTTCTAGTCTCTCTGTTATGCTTGGTGTGTTTTTGTGGATAAGTTGGTGATTTTTGGTTTTTTTTGAAGCCATTTGGCCTGTCATACTTGTAAGGGTAGCATAGTTCAGTCTTTATATGTGTCTTATCTGCCAGGCGTTTGGTTCTGGTAATTAGTGTTTTCGCCACGGAGAAATTTTATATCTGTGCTGGGTTGGTGGTGGGATTGGGTTTGAGGTAAGCGGTTGGTGTCGTTTTCTTTTGGTATATGGTGTGTCCCAAGTGTGCCATCTGTTCTTTTTGTAGATTAGTACATCTAGGAATGGTAGTTGTTTGTTTATTTCGTTTCCATGGTGAACTTGGATTTTGGGTGTGTGTTGTTTTAGGTGTGTTAGGAAATTGTTTAGGTTTTCTTTCCATGGGGCCAAATCACGAAATGTGTATCGATGTATCTTAGCCATAGTTTGGGTTTGTGGGTGGCATTTAGCCAGGGCTCTGGATTCGAAATTCTTCCATGAACAGGTTTGCAATGGGGTGACAGTGGTGTCCAGTGTTTAGGGGTTGTATGTGGTGGTCTTGGAGTAGGTTGGTTATACTTGGTTTGGTAGTCAGGATTGTTTTTTTAATTTCCAATAAAAAACCACTGTTGCATTGGCCCTTGTTCTGCTGGTAGGATTATTATGCTGGTGTCTTCTTCAGGTTAAGTATGGCAGTTTGTTCTTCATAAAAACGTTGCGTTAGATATCTCCAAGTTTCGATGAAGTCTCATTCATCAAATCTTGCAGTCTTGTTTTCTGCTCGGTCTCCTGTGGCTTCTAGAGAATGTGAGCTTGCAGCTGCTTCTTCCTTTTGAACTGACCATGAACCGCGAAGCCAAACAATGAAGAAACATTTCATACGAAACGTTGCTAGATACTTCCCCAATTTTATGCGGGAGAAAACCCGAATAACCAAAGATTCACATAACCAAATACCGCGAAATACCTCAGAAAACATATATATGTGTGCGTGTGTGTGTGTGTGTTGTGTGTGTGTGATGTATGTGTATAAGGTAGATATATATTTTCTTTTCAGAGCGAGGCAATAGAATTTTCATTTTAAATGGTGTGTCCAGTGGTTTCTCACAGTAAAAAATGAATCATAAGGTTATCTTATCTCTTAATCATTGCTTGGCAGTGATGAGACCTTCCAGTTTGAGCTTCTTCAGCAACAGACTGAAACTGTGACTTTTGCACCGGTTTCCGATCCGTGCTCAGCCAACTGGAGTGACCCGAGCTAGCTTGGTT
The DNA here is from genome assembly GCA_004320025.1 of Laticauda laticaudata. Lineage (NCBI taxonomy): Eukaryota > Metazoa > Chordata > Lepidosauria > Squamata > Elapidae > Laticauda > Laticauda laticaudata. The sequence continues at coordinate 19,864 of BHFT01038120.1, read as the reverse complement.
GGGGGCTAAGCCACCCCGTAGAGTGTGTGAGAGAGGAGCCTGACTGCAGGGTTGAGGGAGAGCTGCATCTCTTCCTCCTCAGCTGGCCATTACTGCCCTTTCCCAAAAAGCGGTTGCAGCGGTGGTCCAGAAAATGGCACGCGCAAAGAAGAACTCGACTGGAAAAGAATGTGCAAGGAGGAAGATAGAGGAAAGTTTTGGTTGACTGGGTCAAAAAACAAGAAGGAACAAATAAGTACCCCTGGAAATTTAAACTATATAAAAAAATAACACTGTTCCCAAAGAAGATTTTTCAAGCAGCGAAGGGAGAGAGAAAAGGGAAAGGATCTGGTTTTTTTTTCTCTCCTCTTCCTTTCCTATACTGACAGCTAATAAGGACTCAGCAAGAAATTGAAAAAAAGAAACCACTTTGACATCAATAGGCATTTTAAGCTGAAAATAAAATGTCAAGAAGGATAACAAAGATTTTCTGGAATAATCAAAAGCTTTGAAAACAGGAAAGGAGAGAAAAAGATAAAAGGTAAGGATCTGGAAAGGGAAGAGACTGCCTGGAATTAAAAAGAAATTAACAGTATAAATCTTCAACAAGAGCTTCTAAAAGATACATTTTTACTGAAACATGGCAACAAAATAGTAAAACCCCAGAAGAGAAAGTGAAAAAAGACAGTAAGAAGAAACAGGCTCAGGAGTATTTGGATTAACTTTGGTGACTTCTGGAATTTTTGGGTTACTGAATTTGAATGACTAAAATCATCCGGGTAGCCTGTTTAAAAGTGTTAAAATGGCACCCACTTTTTAGAAGACTGAACGAATGGAACTTAAAAAAGTACCAAAGAAGATCCACGAAGAAGGGAGAGGTTCTTTGGCTTTGTATTTCAATTCTGTAGAAATAGAGATTTGGAACTATGAGAAACAAAAGAAACATCTACACGAACAAGAAGATTGGACAAAGAAGAAGCTATCTTTAAATGAACAAGTAATATTATGGTGGGGGGAAAAAACGGAAAGGGAGGAAAGAAAATGAAAAGTTAAGATTTGGAAAAACAACCCCAAACAAGAAATAGTTTGAAAAATAAGTACAAAAATTAAGAAAGCAACAGAAGAGGGGAAATGCAAAGAGAAGAATTAGAAAGTAGAGAGACAGAGGGGTAAAAGGGAGGGAGAAGATGAGGGGGGAAGAAAGAAAGGAAAAGAAGTTATAAAGGAACAGAAACAAAATACAGATGAAACAAGGGCCTATTAAAGATAATGGGTGAAAATTTAATGGAAAAGGGATTCTGCAAAGGTGCATAAGAAGTATTGTTATGTAGATAATAGAAATAATTTCAGAAAATATGTACAAATGTATGTTCAAAAATTGATGGATAAAATACGTTATCATAATTTAGTGGAGATGTTTGTTTGAATAAAATAAATGTACTAAAATGAATATTTAATGATTTATAAACATAAAGGTGAGAGAAATAGGGGGAAATTATTATGGAAAGATTATACATGTCCCCAAGGAAGTATGATATTAATTGAAAGAAATGTTAAAGATGTTTAGACTTTATGATTATTATGAATAGAACTGAATTGGAATGAAATGAGGGTTTTAATTAACATATATTTATAACGTTTTTTTAACGAATATGGTGTGTAATTTTAAGAATTGTACCAAGCAGAATTCATTGAAGTTTATTATTATGTATTATATTGAATGTGTTATAACCTTAAGGCATACATTGAAGTAAAAAAAGAGTTGAATGGATAAAATTTAAAAAGATTAAAGGTTGTCCATACTCAATTAGTAACTACAGGGGAAAAATTATTTAATGAGAAAAGATAATATGAAATTGAAACAGGACAAACAAAAGTATAAATATAATGATTTGAATTGAGATGAGATAATCAAAATAAAGTTAAGAAAATTAAAAGAGGGGAAAAACTATGTAGAAAATACAAAATAGTAATAAGATATAGAATAGAACACAAAAACTATGTAGAAAATACAAAATAGTAATAAGATATAGAATAGAACACAAAAATGAGCATGAAATTGAGTTTGTGTCTGTATAAAGAAGTGTAACCCAGGACCATGCCATTTTCAAAAAAGATGTTTTACTTGTATTTTGTGTGTGTGGAAACCCAAATAAAACTTAAAAAAAAAATATTGCTGGCAGTGTGGGTTTGAGACCCAGATACCACACGATGGGATGAGCTCCTGTTACTTGTCCCAGCTCCTGCCAATTTAGCAGTTCAAAAGCATGCAAATGAAAGTAGATAAAGAGATATTAATTCAGTGGGAAGTTAGTAGCAGTCCATGAGCTTTGCTGTAGAGTTGTAATTGCAGGAATGTTCCAATCTTGGATGGCAAACCTCAGATAAAGAATGTTTCCAAGCAAATACAACTCAGGCAAACAAAGTCACTAATCTAAAGGAGGATTAGAGAGGGAAGTAAACATATGTTAGACTTTAACTATAGATAATTAATTGTATGGATTACTGTACTAAACAATAACGAACAGTAACCAAAGTTTACCAATGATGAAGGATAACTAAAAATGTATATAAATGCAAGACTATATTCCAATAAAGATCATCATGATTCAGTTGTTCATGATCAAACAACTCGACTGCCTCGTCATTACAACTCTTTGCCATATAGTTGTGCTGGCCACATGACTGTGGAAATGTCTTCAGACAATTCTGGCTCCCTCAGCAAAAAATTAAAATTAAAAAATGGAGATGAACACCACCCCTTAGAATTGGATACAGCTGGACAGTATGGGTGTGTGTAGTGGTTTATATGTTAATAAAAGGAAAAAATAGATATGTTGATTATGTTTAACAAAAATTAAAAGACCAAGAAAAAAGAAAGAAAAAAAAAGAAAAAAATTGTTGGGATTCTACTTCCCCCTTTTTGTATATCTGCTTCCATATTATAGACATTTAAACCCCCTTAAAAACCAGATTGTTAGTAATCCTATATTTGCCATGCTGCGTGATACGTTGCATGTATGGAAGCCTTTTTTACTTCAATTTGATTAAGCTTTTGTTGCATTTATGAACTGCAAATTTCTTCACTGGTACATAGTCTCCAAAATTAACTTCTCATCAAATATTATCAGAATTGTATCTTTCGTCCAGTGCTGGTCAACATTTATGATTGCTGTTATAAGCATATATCTGAGATTATACAAAGTAAGAAAAGCTGTGGTTTTGTTTCAAATTTAAATTTGTGTGACATGCTGGCCACATTCCCTTCCAATCTAGTGAAGGGGGGGGAAAGCCCCGATATGTCATGTGATGTTGCTGTGATGACATGAGTTTGACGCCCCTGCTGTAGAGCCTTTGGCCCAAAAGCTAATTAGCAGTAATAGCTCCTGTTTTTCTCCTGTGAAAGGCTCAGAAGACAAAAGTCTAATAGAATGTCTATGTAGCAGCTAGAACTCAGTGACTATGTAATTATAGGCAGAATTACAAACTTTAGGAAGGCTTCCAAAGAAAATCTGGAAAATTCTTAGTTTTAAATTAAATTAAATTAATAACCAATCTATGTGTCAGGTTTCCAAGTGATGAAATCCATTTAAAAAGAAAAGTACAAAGTCCATCTTTCAAAAAGATTTCTTTTATTTAGGAAAGCATCAAATTGGCAAAGTCCATGGTAATTCTGGATCTGACCCAACCTGGAATTACCCCACAATATTACAAGTTAGAAACAACCCCCAAAAGTCACATTCTCCAATAGAAGTAATTCAATGTTGCCTGATGTCATAAATCTCCACCTCAAGGGGCCCCAGCAAGGACAGCTAGTTTCCCACAGGAAGAAAGATCACCTAGCCAAAACAACTCTCTTTTTCTCCACTCCTCCCCTCCCTTAGGAATATGTCGAAACCCTTCCCACATGACTACCACAAAGAAAGTAAGAAAACGAATATATACTAAGACTAACTAAAATGGCTACACTTATGTCAATTTCAGGCTTGACACTGTGCTGCCCCGACTTCATATATGTTGTCTCTAAACATTTTTATCTAAGGAATGTGAGTAGTAGTGGATGTGTATTCATATTGGGAAAGAAAAAGAAAATTACTCAATCTTCTTTGTAGTTGATATCCAGTTCGCTATGAAGGGAAGACTGAGAGAAGCTGATGACCTGGACAATCTATTCCTGAAAACTTCCTTCAAGAAACACAGTCAGAGGGCCATAACATGATTGTTTAGTGCCTTTACAATAAGGGAGATGGGGTACTTTACAGAAACCAATGTATTTCAAAGTTGAGCACTCGTGTCAGGAAGAACTAACAAACATTCTTAAGTACATCTCTTAGTGGGAAATAGGAAATTTCCATCTGAAATTCAAACTGAGTTATGTAATCACAAGATGACCCTAGCTAAACCACCCATCTTTTAGCCTTGTCTTCTTACACCTGTAATACAATATGGAAATAAGAATGCTAACCTTCTTTATCAAATTGACATAATGATGTGTTCTTATTGTTCTTTAACCTCAAATTAGTTGCCCCAGTTTTACTTTCCTGCTGTTATGATACCCACTAAGAGGAGATACTTTTTCTATGAATTAAAATGCTTTTTCTTCAGCTGCCTGGGGATCTGGAACACCTAGTAAAATCTTATAGGATAAGCTGATCTGCCTGGTTATAAGTCTGGGAGAAAAAATCCATTTTTGTTTATAGGATTTCATAATTTATCAGAGATATTACCTCCACCTGTGCTGTGCGCTTTCCTGGCATTTTCAGCCTGGGGATTTTGAGCTTTATTGATTTATTTATTTTATCCTCTTCCTGTCCTAGATTCAAAATGAGGTAGAATAATTTAAAGAAAAGGGATATTATTATTTAACTTAAAGTTAGCTGGTTTGGTAATGATCACTCAGGAATGGGAAGAGATCGAGAGAAAGTTTCATTCTGCTATTGAGCAATGGGGGGAAATAGCAAGATATGCCAAACAATTTCCTACATGATACTTGCTTTATCATTATTTTGAAGTGTTCACTACTGCTGGAGGTAGAATAAAGGTATACATAGGGACTAGTTTTGTAAAACCTCAAAACTAGTAGGGACTAATTTTGAATACCCCTTTAGCCATGAATCTCCTTGAGCAAATTAATCAGAATAATGCTGGAAGGGACCATGGAAATCTTCTAGTCCAACCCCTTGCTCAAGCGGAGACCTTATACCATTCCAGACAAGTGGCTGTCCAGTCTCTTCTTAAAAATCTCCAGTGATGAAGCACCCACAACTTCTGAAGGCACTGGTTAATTCTCACTGTCAAGAAATTTCTCTTTACTTCTAGGTTGCTTCTCTCCTTAATTACTTTCCACCCATTGCTTCTTGTCTGGCCTTCTGGTGCTTTGGAAATAAGTTGATTCCTTCTTCTTTATAGCAGCCCCACAAATACTGGAACATAAATACATACAATTGCGATTTCATATTCTAACTAATCTCACAATGGGCCAATTGCGATTTGATGATGAAATTGGAGAAAGAGCAAGTGATCAGTTCCTTAAAGAACAAGAAAAATGAACCTGAAACTAATCAAGGAGACAACCTACAACTAAGGAGAAATTTCCTGACAAAACAGTTAAGCAGTGGAACAACTTGCCTCCAGAAATTATGAGTGCACCAATGCTGAAGTTTTTAAAGAAAAGTTTGTAAAACATTTGTCTGAAGTAGTATAGATCAGGGGTGTCAAACTCAAGGCCTGCGAGCTGGATCTGGCCAGCGGGCTACCCTGGAAACAGTGAAGGACCGACCTGCAGTGCCTTTACCAGCGAAAACAGAGCTCTGTTTTTGCTGGCAGAAGATTGCAGGAGGCCGTTCCAGCCGAAAATGGAGGTCGGGAGTCCATTTTTACTGGCAGAGCGATCGGGCCACCCCATGTGTCCCCTGACACAAGTGATATCAAGCTGGCCATACCCACTCCAGCCCCCGAAGGTCAGACACAACCCTAATGCAGCCCTCAATGAAATAGAGTTTGACAACTCTGATATAGAGTTTCCTGCTTGAGCAAGGCTTTGGACTAGAAGACTTCCAAGGTCCCTTCCAACTCTGTTTTTCTATTAAGTATAAAATAAAATGGAATACAAATTAACTTGACTGACTGCTACAGGTAACAATAACTCAGAGGAAAGGTCTCTTTCAATGGGCAGAACTGCTGTGACTCTTTATAGCAACCTTTAGAAACATCAGTGGTTAAAACCATAGTTATCACTAACCTCGCTGTTATAAGGGGCATTATCCGTTTTTAAACTTTGTGGATCTGTCTCTAGCATATGCAGTGAAATTGCAAACCTTTCAGGATCTGCCATTTTTCATTAGTTCATCAAGACAAATGAACCAGTGATCAGACCCAGCATAAACAACTCTTAGTGACATACCTACCTGGAGACAACTAGGAATGTTGAGTTTCTTGTCAATATTACTTTTTACTAGTGCTTCAGAGATGTAGATATCAAGGTAGGTTAATCTTAACATTCTTAGAATTCAAAGCGGAATGAAAATCTCAGGAACAATTAATTTTTCCTTTTTCATCTAGCAGTATTCAGAAGTGAATAATGACCAGTAAGTAGCTACTGGTATTTAGGTCTAAAAGAAACCTTACAGTTGTTTGAGGCAAGTGACTACAATTTCCTGATTGGAGAAGGCTTTGACACATGCTTGGCCAAATTGCCTATTTACTCCTAGTAGTCTTAAACCAGACAGTGAATGATTTGCCTCAAGCACTCCATGATTGCAACTGAAACTCCTTAGGACATCTCTTGAGTATGGATTATATAATGTTTACTAGACAGAAATGAAATTTTATGCTCAGTATAAACAGGTGAACAGGTGAATTTTTGTAATGTTGGACTAGAGAAGGAAAAAAAAAACCTCAAAATGAAATTTCTGAATTCCTTTGGAAAACAAGCTTCCAAAAATAATGATTATCCAATTTTTTTTAAAAATAATGGTTTGTTATATCTAGTAAAAACTATTTCAGAAATCTGAGCCTGGATTTCAATGAACATGCTTTAGCCATCTGGATTTGGTGTTTTCCTTATCCAAACAATCTAAAAGAAGGATTTTAGTGCTATTATTAGCACTAAATTATTAATATTATGCTAATATTAAAAATATTCCAATGGGATCAAATTTAGATATTTTTATCAGTTTTTGCAAAGGACTTTCACATAAGTAGAAACCACATAAAACTATGTCTGAAAGAAAAATATTGTCAAGTCCTTATTCAACCACTAGGGTCACTGTGTGACTTCAGGCAACAGACTACCATTCATACCAATCTGTGAAGTTTGTGAAAGTAACACAAGCACAAATGTTAAATGAGAAAGGTTGTACATATAGGAGGATGTAAATAAGTGCAAACTATATGGTAGGGTAGAGTAGAGTGCATAATTATTCACACTTGTGCGTGCATACTCACACCTCATACCAGATCATTGGAGGATTAACTTCCTTACAAAAAAGTTTTGCTTTGCAAATAAAATCTCAAAGATATACCATTGGCTCATTGTAATATGGCAGAACAAAAGCTATATATTAGACAATATAATGTTGTATAATTATACAGTACACAAGGTTTATTGCATACAATAAAAGTGCATAAAACATTAACACAATTCTACATTTTTCATTAGTTGCAAATTAAGTTAGAAATAGGACACATTGAACTTGATTTAAATAAAACAAATTATTTCAATCATCATTTCTGCCTAGTGATTTGCAATAAATGTTACTTGTTAATTTTGTTACTATTAATAGAAATTTCCAACTCATAGACACACTTGAAAAAAAATAATTCCAGGTTGCTTGATGTCTGTGTACCTAGTCTCAAAAATCTCATCCCGAGTTAAAGATATCAAAGAAACAGTATAGCTAATATGTTTAACAAGATCATTCATGGTAAATTGAAGAACCTTCTCCAGAGTTTGATAAGGCAGGTTCAGGGGATATCTCCAGACCAATTTTAACAAAATAACAGAGTAGGAAGAGAGGTCTTGGAAGTCTTCTAGTCCAGACTTCACTCACGCAGGAGACCCTATACCATTCTGGACAAATGGCTGTCCAATCTCTTTCTAAAAACCTCCAGTGATGGAGCAAACCATTCTACTGATCATTTGTTCTCACTGTCAGGAAATTTCTACTTAATTCTAGATTGGTTCTCTCCTTGATTACCTTCCATCCATTACTTCTTGTCCTGCACTCAGGTCAGAGGTGGTATTCAGCAGGTTCTGACCAGTTTTGGAGAACCGGTAGCAGAAATGTTGAGTAATTCGAACCAGCAAATACCACCACTGCCTCCTAAGTCCCAGCTGATTGGTGTTGTTGCCCTGCATAGGAGAACAGAGCTGGAAAGCAGGTTAGTGGGGTGGGGAGGAAATGGGATTTTGCAGTATCCTTCCCCTACCACGCCCACCAAGCCATGCACACCAAGCTACATCAAGTCCACCAAGCCACGCCCGCAGAACTGGTAGTAAACATTTTTGAATCCCACCACTGTCTCAGATGCTTTGGAGAATAGTTGACCCCCTCTTCTCTGTGACTGCCCCTGAAATATTGGAAGACTGCTATTATTTTCTCCCTATGCTCTTCACCTTTATAACCAGGTTTGTTCACTCATCCCTGCAGCCTTTCTTCAAAATCCCCATTGGTTATCTTCTTTTCTTTGTGAGCAGTACTTTATGTCCTGAACTTGGATTAAAAGATAGATTTTTAAACTATTCACTTCTCTTCCTCCTTCCTTATCCCCAGTAGCTATCTGATCTGTTATGGTTGCAAGGGAAAAACAAAACAAATGTATATTGAATGAGGAACAAATGGAAGAAACGGAAAACATGACATTTGTCTACTTGACAGCAATAACAAATGAGCCCGACTTATCTCAACATTTTATTGTTGCAAAATAAATGCATGTTTGAGGTCTGTGTGGTGATCATAGTGAAAAGCTTTAACAAAACCTGAAGGTGAGAGGAGCTTTTCTCTTCAGATGGGCCTCTTTAGGTTTCTCTGAAAGCTATAATTCCTAAAGGAAATATTGGCACCATGTGCAATTTCAGGGATCATTTCACCAATATATCCCTCAAGATCCTTGAAATCAATGAGGTACCCACAGAAAATGTTGCAAGGTTTTGGACAACAGTGCCAGAATGTAGTGAAATGTCAAGGCAGAATGTGATTCCTCAGGAAATTTCAGCCATTCTTAATGTTTAAAGTGATTCAAAATCATATGATATCTTAAACTCCCTTTTTATGACCCTGTAATCCCTTAATTCAGGTTAGACTGGATGAAGGCAAGTGGTCAAAACTGGTCAGATGCCCTTCCGGATGCCACACAGAATTTACAGCAGATTTTTTTTTCTTTGAGCCCTAGGAAAGAAACATCTGCTTCTACCTAGGATTGAACTCTCAACCTTCTGAGTGAGAGATGACCATCATTACTAGACCACCATGCCATTCAAGTCATATGATGCCTTCTAGTTTCTAAAAGATATAAAATTAAAATGGTGGCCAGATATACTTATTCGTAATACCCTTTAGTATGTTAGCCCCAAATTCTGTGGGTTGGGAGGGGAGAGAGAGAAAAAAAGAGAAAGAAAGAAAGAAAGAAAGAAAGAAAGAAAGAAAGAAAGAAAGAAAGAAAGAAAGAAAGAAAGAAAGAGAAAATTGCATCACTGGGTGGTTGTGTGGCCACTCTCTGAATGTAATTGATTATTTTGCTGCTATGTTAAATACTGTATATCTATGGATTATCTGGTCCTGTCTAAAAGCTATCTTTAAATTAGACACTATGTGATTTTGAAGTGATGAATTCCATATGACAGCAATTAGATATGTGAGGCAGTACCTCCTGTTATTGTGCCTCAGTGCCCAGATTTGGGGGAATGCAACAGATCCTTTGAAATCTGGGCTGTATCCACTTTCAAAAAGGCAGCTGGATTTAGTCAGGTAACATTTGGGTAAACCCCTCTGAGCTTCATCTACAGGCTCCCTGAAGATCAAGTTCTGTTTCTCCATCTAAGCCTATCTAAATATTGCTGCATCTCCTCTGGTAAAGGCTCAGGCCATCTCTAGTTAAGACAAGCTGATCTTCTCCAACAAATTGTATTACATTAAATGGCACATAATTACAAGATGACGATGATGACTTGTAGTGGTTGTTTTTGTAGTAACAAATCTAAACTTGCTGCCAAATTGTGATTTAAACCAAGATTGGCATCAGCAGACATTTCTGCATCAGCCTGTAGCACATCTGGACCAGACCAAACAAATAGAAGATTTATTCTGTCAGGGAGATCATTTAGCATTCCTTTTTATGCTTCTGAAAGAGCCTGTACCTGTCAGTCACCAAAGCACAAGCTTTTTGGTGGCTGGGTTCTGTTGCTCTTTCTGACTAGCCTTGATCTGAGACTTCTAAGGAGGCTTGTGTGCACCCTCTCCACCTGGGAGACCAATACCCATGCCAGGTTCATTTCCATAGTCTTATACCAGGAAAAAAAAATATCCTGGAGGATTTCCGACATCTGCTCATAAGTAAAGAAACACTGCCTTGAGATATAATAATAATATAAAGGGCAGTTGAAACTTCTTTGCAAATAAACCCTAGCTAATAAATTATTTTGTCTCACCGCTTTTAAAGAATCCAAGCAGACATGAATAGAAATTAACAGTCTCCTAAATATCATTGATATGAATTCATTTTCTTCTAGGAGCCTTTGAAATTCAGTATGGTCACAACTGTGTCATCTAATTTATATATTAGGTTGTGATGATCATTATTAGAAGGATTCTTTCTTTTACTTCTAGACATAACAATCTTTGTCGCTCCAGTATGGCTTTCACGTAAACATTAACATATAAGCTAATAGAATCTTGCAGTACTCCTGTGAGTCATGCCAGAATTGTATCATCTTTACCAAAAATGGGAAAATGGATTTGTTCCACGGTGGAATACTGCATGGCATTTGTTTTTAGAATCTGAGGTGCAATAATAAGAGTTTATAAAGTAAAGAGAAGCCACAAAAAAATATGTGTGTGGATTATGGAAAATATTTGGGAATCTGGAACAAATGGGTCAAAATACAAAATTTGCAAAGGAAAGTAATTCGATAGTAGATGTAGTAGATGGAAGGATTATATAATCAATAAAACAACACACATTAACACAATGATGATTGGGGTATAATTAGCATTGCTGAGACTAGCACAAGGATGATCCAACAAAATATAAAGCCCATTTCTGTCCTTAAGTCCTGCAAGCAGAGCTTCTGCTGTATCCTAACAGAAAGGAAGGCAAACGGTTGGGATGGGATCACACAATATTTTATCCATGGGATCATTTATTACACAATCTTCCTGGAGCACCATGAAAAGTTGCCATTTCATTTTAAGTGTGAAAAGAGCATAAAATAGCTACAGCATACGTTGGCAAGCTTTGTGGTTCAGGGGCTGCATTCTAAGGAGGCACTAGTTGACATTACGTTGCAAACTAGACAGAACTGTGTTACTCATGTGAATGACCAAATGTTCTGGTGTGGCTGGGATTTTCTGAAATGTAAGAGAATTTTAAAGCATACAAATCACTCGGTATTTCTTTCCTGCCTCAAAATGTCCAGCAATTATGATCATAGCTGAACTTCAGGAAGCTGTTATCCAAAACCCAACTCACGCTGATTTACAATTAGGTTACATGAACTAAATAATAAAATATAATCCTGCAAAATATATCATAATCTCCCACAATTCTTATTAAATTTGGAGGTAAATAAAGGCAAGTTTAGATAATTTTGGACCCTGGATTTACCGTAATTAATTTGTACCTTTTACCCCATTGCATATTACTTCAGTGATTTCAAAATATAGGAAATGAATCTTGTTATAGCTTTATTCCTTGGCAGCACTGCTGTTGGCAATTATCCAATGTTGTCATGAAGTAGCAATGTAGAGTGAAAATACTCTGAAACACGCAAAGGTTTCTAGATGTTGACCTACGAATGTCTGGTTTGTATCTATTAGTTTCTTAAGATATAGTTTGACTTGTAAGCAGGAGGATGGAACTCCTGCCAGGCAAACAAAATATATCATATAAAAAGATGTGTCTGTGATTGAAACTTCCATGGTGTTCCTGAATGTAGTAATGGCAGTGCCAAAACAGTCATTTTGAGGGTATTCAAATCATAACAAAATACTACCGACTGTAAATCTGGTATAAAACACAACAAAGATGTGCACAATATAGTTGCCCTGTAAGGAACTCTTCAAAACACAAAAAGACTGTGTTTTGTGACTCCAACTGTGTTTTGTGACTCCAACTGTGCAATGGACTCTTTTATTTTCCAGAAACAGAGAGGTAGACTGTAATCCTTACTCATTCCAGTTGCAAGACTATTATCAAAGAGGAGAGAGGGAGGAGAAGAAGGAGGGGAGAGGCCTGGGGTGGGGGGTGGGGCAGATTGGCCACATATTTTCCATGTGATTTTGACCAAATCCTTTATTACTACAGTTAACCTCAGCAAGGATTGAATAACCCTTTCCTATCTTGCAATATATATTTCTTAGACTGCGTATTGATAGTTGATATACTGATGATATACATGATATACTGATATCATGCTGTATTCTCTAAATATTGTCAGTTTTACTTTGCAATCCCTGAAAAAAATAGTATTAGGCCACATGCATCTGGTAGCTATCTTTTGAACTGATTGCTGTCATAATAGGAAAAACCCATAGTCCTATTCAAGATGTTCTGGGAGCAATTCTCCCTCTCTTTCTTTCTCCTTTTGGTGTCCAAGACATTCACATCTCTTGTTTGCAGTAGCAACATCCTGGCCTTTCAACAAATTGGCTTTCAACCTGGAAATGCTTCCAATTTCCAAAGAAGAAGTGCCCTGAGGTGGGAAATTTGATTCACACCCAAGAACTGATTCAGTTAATATTTGGACATGATTAATTAAGAGAAGAACACCCTAAGGCAAATTCTGCTATTACAAAAATAAGGCAAATAGGAGTTAGCAAAGAGCATGGAAATGACAGAATCATTCCAGATGTTCAGATATTATTTTATGAGAGCCTGGTTTGGAACAACTTATCTGTTGGCCTTTTTTTGCATATAAAACCCTAAAGCTTGATTTAAACATCAGAACATTTTAAAATCATGAAAATGATTCTTTAATCACCTCTCTCTTTCAATGAGCTCTCATGCTAGCTTTATTGCTGGTATAATTTAAGAAAGATTGGTATTTGTCACCTGATATTTTAGCTTCAAGTTGTTGTGTATGTTCCCCACTAGTGTTCTGGAAATGCCCTCACATTTTTGTCAGCTAAACTGAGATATGTGGGAGGGAAAAGTCTGGTTGCACTATATAGCACTGATTTCCAGAAATGTATGATCTTCATTGTCATAATGTGGTTCTTGTGATATGAAAAATATATGTCCCCAAAAGGCAGGGAGTAGGAACTATTCCAGACAAATGTACCATCAAGAGACTTTAGCCATTGTCTCTTGTATACCAACAAGTCTTATTGTAAATATTTTTGAATGAATTTATGATATTTTTCTAGCCTATAACATGGAAGCCAGCATATACTCTCTTGTTGAATGTAATTTCTTTCCCAATTCTCTTTTATTTCTTTCCAAAGGCACTTTTTCAAAAGGTAACCTTGCTTGTAAAGAAAGTCCAGTTGCCTTTTTAAAAAGCACCTTTGACCTGGATGACTGAGAATCTCCATGGACATTCTTCTAAAAGTGGTTCCAACTTTCATCCCATTGCTTGCCTACATTCGCAGTTAACTTTGTGAGACTCCATTTCTGCTTGCATTTCTTGGTATTGCATTCTCCTAGCTCATTCTTATCTTTCATTTTATAAACCAGATCTTTATTCATCCACTTGTATTTTCATCCTTGCATTTCACCATTCCCACATATAAATTATATAAATTGTTGTTGTTTTTCTCTCCTTGATTGTCTTGTTTTTTGGCTTCTGGATTTGAACAGACTCCATCCATGAATCTTACTTTAACATTTTCTGGATCTGGGAACCTAAACTGTCTACCATGGAATTCCTTAATAAATTTTCCATTGCTGCTTATGAATTCACCTGTGGTACATGTGCTCCTGTAAGCCTGACATGATAGTCTATATCACTTTTTACCATAGGGATGCTGGTTAACCTTTTCTGAACTTGAAAGTTAAGCATAGTGGAGCCTGCTTAACATTAGAATGGGCACTGACTGAGAATTCTGGGATTCTTGACTAGACTGGGAAGTTGAAAAACATCTTAGAAAAAGGCAATGGCAAACCATTTCCATGATGTTGTCAAGACATGCCCCATTGTTGTGCATAATTAAAAAAAGAGTTTACCTTTATGATTAGTATTTATGGTGGCTGACTGGTTGGTTGGAAGTTTAATGCATAAGATTATAACTTAGATTTCAATTCATCTCATTACAAGCCTGTTGAATTTTTTTACTTCCTTGTCCCTTTGCCAGCCATCATCTGTTTATTTCTCTCATGATCAGAGATCCACTTTGCTGTCAGCAGGTGTCTTTCCATCCACCCATCAGACAACCCTTAACACAGCAGATGGTGCAAATGGCCCAGGAATAATTTACTGATTTAGCTACATGTTTTGAATTATGAGGTTGTATACTGCCAAAAAATTTCTAATCAATTGCTAGAATGGAAGATATAAAACAAAAACCTGAATGAAAAATAGAGGTTCGGTATTTGTACTTTTCCCCTGCTTTGTATTTTTTAAGCTACACATTCAAGGCATTTTCACAATTCACAGATTTTCTTAAAAGGTGTTTTCTATCAGAAAGAAGTCAGAGGTATAATTCTGACCTTCTTCCTTCTTTGCTGCCAAAACAAACAAACATAAATTTCCAAGAAACTTTAGATATGTTAACTGGCACACAATCCACCATGCCAGAGTTTATAAAAATGGAAAGTAGCAACATTCAACAGCATTCAGCAGAAATAGTGAAAGTGACTGAGGTAAAATTCCAGAAACCTTAAAAGGACTTTCATGTCATCTTTGAGATAGGGACTATATGTAACAGTGAACTTTCCTGAAGCTGATATCAGGAGAAATTGAATGATGTAAATCCCTCAAAGGGTCAACATTCCCTTGCAGATTCAACAGGATATGTATTATAAGTGAAAGAGAAGGAAACAAAAGATACTCTTCATTTTCCCTGGCATTAACTTTAAGTGTCATAATCCTGTCATAGGCAAAATTGTTCCAAAATGGTTTTTCATTGTTGCATCCCTTTTACAACCAAGATCTACGGTTAGATTTTGCTGAATTCCTGCAGATCTATAATCTTATATTGATGTTTTTCATTGTCTTTTTCACTACAGTCAAACAGAGATGTGGAAGGTTTATTATCAAGAGAAATGGTATAAGCATCCCATGCCTACCTATTTCCTTCTTTATTCTCCCTTGGGCACCAACATTTCTTCCATGCCTGTAGCCCACTAGAATGAATTTCCTTCTGGTTCTGACTTTAAACCTGCAGAACATCTTCAAAAAGCTAATTATCATGAAAGTTGCCATTTACAAAACACTATTATTGGGCAACTCTCTCTGAGAGGCACATGTTCTTTGAGAAATAAAACAAAAACAAAGTTAGTAATATTTCCCCATTTCCTTGTCTTTCTCCCTGCTGCTCCTAAGCTAATTCCCAATTGTTGGATCTTAGTATTTACCAAGCAAAGAGAAACTTGGGGAGAATACTGAAAGCGGCTTCATTTTCCACAGTTGGATGACAGGAGAGAAACCAACAGCCTTGCCAGCTGATTATGCAGCCATGTTGTTTGAAAGCTTGCATAATATACATTAGCATGCCTAAGATCTCAGGTGACCATGCCTTTGAGGCTAGCGTGGCATCCCCTGTGGACCCAGATTTGATATTCTTCCCAATATTTGACCCTTTTTTCTTGTTAATTACAGGCAAGCTTCCTCAGTCTGGGTCTGGATCTGCACCTGTTTCCCATCTCTGAGCAGCTGCTAATTAGGTTGCAAATGGTGGGGATGAGCAAAGGCAGACACACATGCTTGAGTGGCCTATTGATCAAATTGTCATGCTGTACATACAGTAAAATACGACCGCTGGAGCAGGTTCTGAAAGAAAATCTCCAGCACTTTAGTAAAATAACATTCTTCATTAGATCAACAGTATTTATGATGAACATTACAAAAACATATCAGGACTTTTATCTGGTGTTTTTTTTAATGCAAAGTTCCCTCTGTTCTGCACATACACCTATACAATATATTCCCCTTTCTATTAAATAAGGTACTGTGAAAAACTGAAACTGTGAATATTAATTATTTTTTAAACTGCCTCTTATGGGTTTAGAATTTCTTATGGTCCTTTTCTTCTGACCATTTTCAATATATTTTCTGTGTTAGAAACTCTCCTCCAGACAGTTAACCTTCATTTACCCCTGAAGCATATGTATACTCATTTTATGTATACCCTGTCTGGCTCTTAAAAGCAGAAATAAGATGCAAGCCAAGGCTTGCTTTTAGATAAACAAGAAAAGCATGCAAATGGGGATATCCGCAGCAGTGGTCACTGACATCAGAATGATGGGTTCACCCAATGATAAAAGCCCCAGTTCTTTTTCAGAGACAATCACCTGGTCTCAGCCCACACATACCCTCCACACACACACACCGTTATGAAGCCAGTGACTGTCACCGCAAATGCCCCAACACAAAGAACAGAGTCCTCATGGCTCTCATCCACACAGTGCATGATACCTGAATAAGCAACTTACTTCCATCCACAGGTCAGTCCCACTAAAAGAGCATGAGATGTCAGTAGTACATTCCGATTAATTGTATGCTAACACTCAGCTGACTGCATTTGTTTTCAGCAGAAAAACATGAGGAAGTAGACTAAGCAACTGTTTATTGTTTATTTTTATTTTTTTCACCAAAAGCCACCCATCTCACCAAAGATGATTCTGGGTAGCACGCAACAATAGGCTTAAAACTGAAGGTATAAAAACAGCAAATACAAATTTTAAAAATCATAGTAAGGTATAATGATTATAAAAGACAAAAATACAAACCATTGCTGAAAGGAGAATTTTAAAATGTGAACAATGGGGCCATCTAGACAAGTCTCCAGTTCCATGAATATCCCCAGTCTAGTCATATAAAAAGGTCTTAAGGGCTTTTTGGAATATTTCTTCCCCAAGAATACAAGAATAACCCAACTCAAGGCATGCTTTGGTCCAATATTTTGTTTTTCACAGTGCCAAGTATATGTTATGGGTTTGCCGCACTCTCATTCTTGCAATTGTTATCAGGCTTCTCTTCTTGTTTTTCTTCTTCTGTACTTCCTCTTTTACTGCTTCAGGTGTCAAGGTAGATACAAAGTTCTGGCTCTTGTTCTCAATCAACGATGATCCCAGCCATTGTTAAATCATGTTGTTGCAATGTGTCTTTGATGTTGTCTCTCTATCTTCTTCTGGGTCAGCCTTGTGTTCTGTGACCTTTTTTTGTATATGCCTTGTATGGAATGGAATTCCACAACATTCTCTCCAGGTGAGTAAACACTTTATTTGCTGTTCTTGTATATATAATTTAAGATTGGTTACATCCCAATTCTTTCTTTTATAGTCTCATTTCTGATCACTCCAGCAGTTTTCCTCAAACATCTCATTTCTGTGATGACTAACTTTATGTTTTATTGTAAGTTTGGTACTGGTAACATAGGCTGGGGATGAATATGCTTTGCATGAGATTTTTCTTTGTGCTGATTGGTATTGCCTTGTGTTGTAGGAATGGAGCAAGCTGTCTTAATTCTTGGTTTGCCTTACTACATTGTATATTAAGGCAAACCAAGTATTGGGACAGCTTTCTCCACTCCAACAATTACAAGCACCGGACATATTTGAAGTCCTTTTCATAAACATACACACAAAAGAAACCAGGCTTTGTCATTAAACAGTAATTGACCTCAAATAAGAATGCAAAGCATGGCAACTCCATATGTATTTGAGTCCTTGCCTATAAATCAGTATTTATTGATTTATTTACCTCTTCAACCACAAAATGGAGAATGAATTTAACACCTTCCTTCTTTCCTTCCTTTCAACTTATATCCTGTTTTATATCCTTCTGGAACAAAGCATCCTACTTTAAAGCCTTGCCTAATCCCCAAGCAGCTTTGTGAGATAGGTTAACTGAGAAATGGTAAACTGGCACAAAGGCACCCATTCAGTCCTATGGTTGAGCAGGGACAGAACCCAAGTCTTCCAAATTACATTTCAGGACTGTTTCCATGGCAACATTCACACAGGATGGCTGCCTCATCAAAGGCCAATGACAATCTCTAAAATTCTAGTCCAATTCTCTCAGTAGCAAAATATCCCTGGCCTAAGTTTCTTAGTCAAGTTTGACACAAATACAATGTTGAGAAGAATGAATGTTTACCGGCAATTTTTGCTTCTTCTTCTTTTTTAGCTATCACAATTTGCCCAATATTATGCCACATTTTAAGCAGTTTATCAGTTCACATCTGCACTGCAGCAAAGAGCAATTGCAAAGCTGACCCTTGTTACTGACATTTAAAATGAGCTTGCTTGTGTTTATTTTGTGATAATTGCAGCTATTACTTTATTCCTGAAATGTGTGAAACTGCTATCATAGATCAGCTCTCTCATCACCCTGGCAGCTGCCTAATGGCAGGATGAATGCTGGAAGAAGAGAAACATATTGTGCTTTTACTGTCTTACTGTTCCTATGAGCTTGCTTTTCTTTTTATAGAAAGAGAAAGAAAAGGAGATAGAAAGAGCAGGAGAGAGGGTGACAAAATGAGAAATCTTTTATAAATTATATTATAAAATGAACTTTTTTTAAAAAAAAAGTGCCTCTCCACACCATCATTTACATGGGGATACAACAAACTATGTTTGCCAATACTCTTTGCTAATTAGCATACATTCAGCTAATGAGGGAAATAACAGTAACTTATTTAAACATATTAACATTTCTAAATGATTAGAGAGCCTGTGTGGTATAATGGTAAAGTTGTTGGACCAGGAGTGGAAAGACACAGTTTCTAGGCCTTTCTTAAGCATGGAAGCCAGCTGGGTGATGCTGGGTCAGTCACTTCAAATCATGATCAGGCTCTGTGACAAGCCAGTTGATAAACAACACACACACACACACACACATCATAACATGCACTGATAATTTCACTGAAAGAATTAGGGGAACACAATGCAAAATCTTACAACTCATGAGGGCAGATGCTAAGGACAAAAGAACACAAGAACTCAGTATATCATATACAAATCATCATTTATGTATTTATTTTATTTATCAAAAGCTTACAATATAACAGAAACAAGAATAAACATAAGTTTAAATACAAGAAATAGGAACTAATAATTGCGGGACCAATAGGACTGGGATGAGTAGGCATGATTGTGCGCTTGTGCACACCCCTGTACCAGATCCTCTTAGGGAAATGGCGGATGAGATCAATAGTCTAGAAGTTGTGGAGAGGGTAAAGAGGACGTTGGGGTTTGGGGTTTGAGAAGGTGACAACAGAATCACGGGTAGTGAGTTCCAGACATTGACCACTCTGTAGCTTGGAACAGGCATACTGCCTGCAATCAAGGCTTTGCAGTGGTTACATTTAGTTTATATCTATTGTGCGACTCTAGTGTTGTGTGTTGTTGTGCTATTGGGAAATAAAAAGTTCACCTCTGTGCTGGCCATGGATACCGGTACTGTAGCCTCCCACTGTGGCAATTTGGAAAAATCACTCCACTGGACAATTCCAGTAGCGTTAAAGGAACTGCGTAGACTGCTTCTTCTCTCTCTCCTCTCTCTCTC
>BHFT01038118.1:0-22489 GCA_004320025.1 Laticauda laticaudata | reverse complement strand
CCATTCCGTTTGGTTAACACTGAATTTGTTACTCACTGCCTCCGTTTTTGCTTCCTCTCTATCCATCCAGCATCAGTTTATTGACGTTCATCCACTCAGAAAGTTTCGCAGCTGCCCAAAACTTTGCGCGGAAAAATGTATCCAAATTCGTTCCGTTATGCATCCGCTCTACGCATTCCGCTACGCATCCGTTCTGGTATCCGTTTACGCATTTCGCTATATCCCGCTGCATCGCTGCGCATCCACGCAACTCACACTCCGCTCGGATGCCAGGGAGGAAGGCGGATACGGATGCAGAACGGTATGCCAAAGCGGAAAAAAAAGTGTTTTAAAACTGGAAAAAACGGTTCACTTTAGAGTTGGCGACCTAGTCTCGGATATTAAGGATGTCTGCAGGATGCCTAGAGGGATGCCTAGATTGGCGATACAAAGGGACGACCTTATACTGCCTTATAAAAAGGGGGAGCAACACATCTGGATCTCACTTTCAGTAACAGCAGGCCCTGTGTGTGCGGATCCTCTGCAGCCTCCATCTGGCCTCTTCCTCGTTCCACAGCATCCAGTCATTGCTTCCACCATGGCGATCATAAAACACAGTTCCTTTTTGGCAGCCACTCATCCTTTCTGCCAACAGTGCAAAGCCATTCTACAGGCCTCTTCGTGAACTCTACCACAGAAGAAAAAGGAGCGGCCAAGCAAGCGTCTGTGGTATGCAAGATGGTTCGCCAGAAGAGCAGGAGGAAAGACCTGCTTACAAACAAGCTGATGCGTGCGAGCTCAGGACGTGAAGGACACTCGGGCATTCACAGAACTTCCATGGAGGATGGCCTCAGCCATGTTTGATCGTCAAGTTTGGTGCAGCGCCCTGACACCGCAGATGTGGTTGACCAAGCCAAACACATGTCCGCCGCCCAGTCCTGGGAACCTGTCGGCATCTCACCGCGTGGCACTCCACTCATGCTTGCCACCTGGCCTCAGGGATCCACCTACAGGAGCACTGCAGCTATGGCTGGATTGGTAGGTGCCATCCAACTACCATCAGCATTGTGGTCAGAGAAGTGGTACAAAAGCTCGTCCATCATTTCGAAAGTAATAAAGGAGGAGCTCCTCCCAGTGCCCCTATCTCTCTCTCAACGGATGGCAAGCTTTTTTGTCCGTTTTACATCCTCTTTGCATCCATTGGTGCAGTGTGACAGGGGCTTAAGGAACATTTCAAAGCATTTTTTTTCTAATGATAGCAACATACCAATGCATTAAAAAGAAACTTAGTATCAAGGAATTATAGGGAGTCCAATTCAGTTCCTTTCTAGATGAATACAGCTGTGAAGAAAACATGCAGCTTCTTTTAGAAAAACATTAGCTTAGCATGGTAAGATAGGAGGGGGTGAGGGAGAAACTGAAGATTGGCTTATCTTGAGTCTCTTGGGTATAATGGAGGGAGGGAAAGATGGAGGGAAAGAGAAACTCTGTTAGGCTTTCCAGATTCTGTAATTATAGCTTATAACAAGAAAATGGCATTCCAGTGATTTCTTGTGGTGTCTGTTTCCTGATTTGGTCTACTTCAAAGGACTAACATTCCAGAACAGCCCAACCTTATCTAGCAATTGCTAGATATCTAGCAGTTGCTTAGCCTTTAGCAGACTTATTTTTATTTTGCATTTCCTCTCATCCTCATCCACAGTTTTATTGACAGACTGCATTCATTAAATCAGAATTAAGTTCAGAAATTCTCTTGTACCAGAAAGCACCCAACTGAGCATTCGCTGGAAAAAAGAATTGCAATGAAATAAATAAATTGAGGAGCTACTGGAACTATGGGGCTGCATCTTTTTAGATTAACATTTCCTGTGAAAACAGGGCACATTAATAACTCCATAGTTTCTCTGACATATAAATAATCCCAATAACAACAACCAAAAAATGTCTGGCGAGGAAGCAGGGGATGGAGGTAGATGGGGAGAAGTCCAAACAATTAAATACAAGTCTCAGGGAGCTCTGTGTGCAGTAATGGAATTAGAAAGGGGGATGTAGAGGAGCAAATAACTTAAATTGTGGGTTGTTATTTTGCAAGATAATAAATGGAGAGGGCGGCAACAAAGGAGTCAAAGGGAAAACAGTCCTGCATCTTTGGGCTTTGCAATCTATCCTTTTCCAATCACACAACATCTCACTCCTCTGAAGCAGCATTTCATAGAATTGCATTTTGCAGGTGGTGGGGAAATAATTTCCACAATGCATCACAGACTCATGAACAAGTACTTTTGAAATTGCCAAATATCAGCTTGGTGAAATGTTCATGTGTGGTTACAGGTGCTGGGTTTTGACCCAGTATCTCTAGCTACACATTGAAGTTAATTTAAAATATTTTCTTTCATTTTACTCTTTTGAATAAATCAATCCACAGTTCTCACTTAAAGTACAAATCACCAGGCACAAATTGTCCTACTTTGGATATCATACCTGTATGTGAAGCCCAGCTTTCTTGAAAAGGCTGAAATGCTGGGAAAGATGGACGTAAAGAGAAGATGATGATGATGACCAGCAGCAAAGTGATAGATCTGTTATGGTGTCGATCAGAGGTCTCCAAACTTGGCAACTTTAAGACTTGTGGACTTCAAATCCCAGAATTCCTCAGCCAGTTCTAAAAACATATCTATTGCTTTCAAACTTCATTTCAATTTTAGAAGGTCAATTTTGCCCCAGTGAAGGAATGTTAAGGGCTACCCACAAAGATTAACAAAATTACTCATAGAATTGCCTTACAACTCTGACATCTTTGTACATTTTATACATTGTTATGTTGAATTGGACTGCCTCTCACTAATGCTGTATATCACTAATAGACAAGGGATCTTTTTCTCCTGGCTAGATAGGTGCGATGATGTGACATTTTAAAATTAATGCACATTTTTTAATGCAGTTAAATATTTTATATGTGTAGATTAGTTAGGAGGATGGATCAGAAATAAAAATAGTTACGAATGCATATAAAGTTGGCTTGATTCACTTCCCTGGAAAGAAGACCCAGTATACTTTACAGTATATGTGCAACTAGTATTTATTAAATTATTTGCTATCACAAAACAACAAAATAAAATTGACCATATTAGATTTATTCAACTCCTAAGTTTTATTTTTTAAATAAGCTGGAATCATTCAGCCTAGAAAGTTGATGAATAAATAACAATATTCTTTTTATTCTTTTGTACTATAGTACTAATCTTTCTTTCCTTCCTCCTTCCTTCCTTCCTTCCTCCCTCCCTCCCTCCTTCCATCCTTCCTTGCTTCCTTGCTCCTTCCCTCCTACCCTCCCTTGGATACCCTGCAGCCAAATAATATTTTCCAGTCATCTCAGCTATATGTTTTGAACTTTTAATGAAGTTCAGTCCTACGAGTTGGGATTTAATTCTAACAAATTTGATTAAAATAAGATTTTGTTGTAACTTTCATCAGATTCTGTTCATTATGTCTGACAGGTAGAAATGTAACAACTCTTTGTGGACATTTGATACTAGGAAACTCCAAATTATTCCAACATTTCATTTAAATAAAGACCTTCAGATCAACTTCAAATATTTTACTTTAGATGAAATTCTGTGGAATTCCTAATCTTCCAAAAATTCACTAGAAGCTCAGTTTTCATCACCTGGTGATTCCAAACTCTTTATGTCAAAACAATTGTAGGACATGACTAGGCTAATCAGATACTGGAACCATATATGCCCTCAGCTTACAGTTGGTCATGAGGTGATCTACAGTTTGATGTCACCCTGAGGGGAGGATACTACATCCATTTATACAGAGAGTCTTGGCAGACACCATGTATGTATACACTCGGTATATAATTTTTTTATACTATTATTATGGTGACATGGTGTTCAAAGCCTGGCATCAAGTTGGGCTGAGAGAGAGTGCCTGGATCAAAGTCACCCAGCTGGCTTTCATGCCTAAGGTGGGAATAGAACTCATGGTCTTTTGCTTTTTAGCCCAGTGCCTTAATTACTAGACCAAACTGATTCTCAGTTTTTAATGGTGCAATAGGAAAAATCATATTTTTGGATAGGGAAACTTCATGAATATTGCACTGTATTTTGTTTTGCAGTTAGGTCAAGCATACAGAAAGCTACTTTAGTGTAGTGGTTAAGGTACCAGAGAAGGAACCATGAGATGAATATTGTAGTCCCATTTTAGGCATAAGCCAGCTTGCACCACTCACTCTCTTACCCTAGGAGGCAAACCACTTCTGAAATATTGCCTTGAAAAGTTCAAGACTTGCCCGGGTAGTTGTCAGGATAGTTATATACCACTTTGCAGTGCTTTTCAGCCCTCACTAAGTGGTTTATAGAGTCAGCATATTGCCCCCAACAATGTGGGTCCTCATTTTACCAACCTCAGAAGGATGAAAGGCTGAGTCAACTTTGACCCGGTGAGAATCGAGCTGCTGTTGGCAGTTGGCAGAATTAGCCTGAAATACTGCATTCTAGCCACTTGCCACCATAGCTCAAAGGTGCATGCACATGTACACATGCATACACAAACATACATACAAATATATGAGCATTTGTTTGTGTATTAGATTGGTTTAGATTGAAAAAAATGATATGTTGCCAGTACTCTATTTTATACTATTATTATTTTTATTATAAATAGAAAGAGCAATATATATTCAATATCCATACAGACAGTGTGTTGTTCAAGGGTGGGATACAACAGGGTAAAGTACTGGTTCAGGATTTACAAGCTTCCCTGCCCGCTGTGAGCCACGCACCTGTTAATCATCATTAGCATGCTGCCATGCCGAGAAGCAGCCTTTGAAACAGCCCTCATTTCTTGTTTTTTAAACTGTAGCTGTACCTTGTTCAGCAGCTGAATTTGAAAAAAATCAGGAAATAAAGATCAGGTAAGAGCCTGGGAGGGCAGGTGGGAAAAAAACATCAGCAGACATAGAACTGGTTCTATGACTGCTGCTCTTCAGAGCTATCAGTTTTGCAGAGGTGGACAGAACTGGAAGAAACCCACCCCTGGTATTGTCTGGTTACAATTCCTTTGAACAATACTCAGTATTATAATAGTGATGATATTCTCTAATAATAATCTTATAGTACCAGTGCTTTTCCTTCATAATATTAATACATATTAATTATTAATACTAATTAGAATTAATAATAGCTTACAGTAGTCAACCATAATGATAAAATTAATCTTTCTCTTGTAATTTTAAAAGTTTCAACTTCTGTTTCTCCTATTTAACCATCAATAGAAAAAAATCCCATATCTCAAAATATTGTGTATTTTCTTTAATGTCAAGTGTTACTTTATTCATTTCTGCACATTCTAGGATATTTTTTTATCTTCTCTTCTGTAGGGATCTCCTCGCCCTTCCAATGCTGTGCGTACACGATTCTGGCTGCTGTTAACACATGTACTATTAAATACACATTCCTTTTACTGTATTTTTCTGGTATAATGCTCAACAGAACTATTTTCGGTTTTAGACCTATATGTTCCTTTATTATTTTTTCTATCCAGGTGTGTATTTTTGTCCAATATTTTTTTGCTTTTGGACAACATGTGCTAGTATGAACCCAGGATCTAGTTGTACCTCCAACACTTGGTGGACATATCTTTAAACATCCTGGTTAATCTTGCTGGAGGGAAGTGCCATCTATAAAACATTTTGTATAAATTTTCTTTATATGCAGTGGACATTATTAGTTTATAGTTTCTGTCTCATAACTTTTATCCAATTCTATAGGGTGCCTAAAGTTTTTGGCCCACACTATCATGGTTTCCTTTACTTGCTTTTTTTCCATTCTAATACTTAATAAATAATTATATAATTTTTAAATTAGTTTCTCCTCTAGTCCTATTAAAATTTGTTTCTCCTCTAGTCCTATTAAAATTTGTTTCTCCTCTAGTCCTATTAAAGAACCAACAGTTCTATTGGTTCTTTATGAAACCCTATATTTCAGCATCTTTTTGATACCTAGATATTTGTACATATGGCCACCATGTTAAATCTATCCCTTGTCTATTCAATTCCTGCTTGTTTTTCAATTCCTCCTTCTCATTCAAAATATCTTTATATCTTACATTTTTTTCTCATATCCATCACATTTGGGTATGTCAGTGCCTCCATCGCCATTTGGTTTCTGGGATGTGCTTCATAATATTCAAATGTGTTCAAAATTACTCTCATGTTGTTTTTAATTTGTCTGTTAGGCAAAAATCCATTTTGGTTTAAATGTGTGGATTTGTTCAGGATTCTCTTCAATCTTTCAGCTATTATTGATGTGTACATTTTGTAGTCCACCTTTAAAAGTGAGATAGGTGTATAATTTTTAATCTGTGATAGATCTGCATCTTCTTTTGGTATAAGGGTAATGTTTGCTTCCATCCAGGATTTTGGTTTCTTTTGGCTTGGTGGCCATGGCTTGGTGGGCGTAGCTTGGCTGGTATGGCAGGGGAAGGTTACTGCAAAATCCCATTTCCTCCCTACCCCACCCCATCTCCATTCTCCTGTGCAGGGCAACAAAAGAAGACCTAGCCAATCAGCTGGGACTCAGGAGGCAGAGAATAGAAGGTGATGGGGCCAGTGAGACATGGTATTTGCTGGTCCTCTGAACTACTAAAAATTTCTGCTACCAATTCTCCAGAACTGGTCAGAACCTGCTGAATACCACCTCTGTTATCTTTGCTTTTAATAGGACTTAATTGTAAACTTCCAGCAGTGACTGACCCAAAGTATCTTGTAATTCTGTATAAAATTCCACAGGTAAGCCATCTGCTCCTAGCGTTTTATTCTTCTTTTGTTTCTTAATTGCCTCTGTTAATTCAAACATGGTTATCCTTTCATTTAATGTAGACTTTAATTCTTCCAGGACTTTAGGCAACCTTGCCTCTTCCAGGTATCATTTTATTTTGTCCTCCGATATTTCCTCTTGGTCATATAAGTTTTCATATTAATTCTGAATTATTATTATTATTTTGTTGTTGTTTTGATGCTGTAGTGTACCTTTCTCATCTATCAAACTTTGTATCTGTTTTTTTCTTTTAAAAAAATGTATATGCCAATCATCTTTCTGATTTATTAGTGTTTTCAAAGACATTTTGTTTTATACTCTTAATTTCCCATGCCAATTCTTTTTCGAGTAAACTCAGTTTGTGATTTATTATTTCCATTTGATTTTTAGATTCTTTTTTTGCGGCTTTTTCTGTAATTCTAGTTCTAGTCTATTATACTCTCCCTCCAGTGTTGATTTTTGATGTTGTTTCTTTTCCTTATTTTTCCTTGCTGTATAAGATATAGCTAATCCTCGAAAGTATGCCTTAGCTGTATCCCATACATTTGTAGTGAGGTCTCTTCCTTTCTATTTTCTTTGAAGAAGAATGTGATTTCTTTTTCTGCTATTTGTATGAATTCTTTGTCTTTTAGTATAGATTGATTCAACATCCATCTCACTTTCTTCTTCTATCTTTTTCATTTGATCCTAACTGGGTTGTGGTTTGCCCATATATTCAATTCTATTTCAATTTCTTCTACATTTCTCCTTAATTCTGATAATATCCATGGCATATCTATTCTTGACCAAGATTGATGTCTATTTGAATAGTATGTATCTTGTTTTTCTTGGGATTTCTTTCTCTTCATATGTCTTGAATGCTCACTTCATCCGCCAATTTAAATAAAGTTTTTGGTAAAGTTTTCCTTGCCTTTTTGTTTGTTTTACTGCTTCTGTAGTCAAGTTTTAAGGCCCTGTCACACTGCCCAACGGATGCAAAACGTTAGTAAAAAGGACACAACGGATGAGAAAAAAGCTCTTGTTAACGCTCTCAAAAGAATGCAAAATTTGCATAACCAGAGCAAGATTAACATGAAAGGAATGAGAACAGGGGCTGAGGACGCAGAGTGGATGGAAAGCAGATGCGGAACGGAAGCTAGCGGGAAGATGGATGGAGCAAATGGCACATCCGCTAAGGCTTCTGAGGGGGACGCAGCAAGTGGACCGAGATGGTAAGAGTGGATGCAGAGCGATTGCAAGCGGATGAAGCGGATTGCAGGAGCGGATGGCCTAGCGGTATGCACAAGCCGAAGGCCTGAACGATCCTGGTGTTTAATTGTGCATGCGGGCGAGCATGCATTGCTGTCAGGTGCCCGCGGATATAACGAAGCACTTCGGAAGGCATAAGGTCACCATTCACGAGGAAACGACCTGCTTCCAAAGACACATCAACTGCGCTGCTGTCCTGCCTGCATGTCTTGCCTGCAGCCTCCCTGCAGCCTTGCTGTCTTGTCTAGCTGCCAGCCTTGCTGCCAGCCAAGTCTGCCTGCAAGCATTGCTGCCTGCCTGCCAGCCCGTTGGTTCATGCCTGCCATGCCAGCCTTGGTGGTTGCCTGCTGCCGCCTTCGCCAGCATTCCTAGCGAGATCGCCGATGTTAATTGCGCATTAGCGGGAGGATGCATGTGCAATAAAGCCCCATGGATATAAAGGACAGCAGCTCGACAAACAGCGTCACCATTCAGAAGACCAAGACCTGCTGCCGGACGGACTTGACTCGCCTTTACCTGCCCTGCCTGCATCCTTCCGCCTCTGCAAGCTTGCTGCCAAGCTGCTTTGCCTGCCAGCCTTGTGTCTGCCTCCCTGCCTAGCCCTTGCGTTTGCGTCCTAAGCCTTCCTGCCAGCCTCTAGCTTCGCCGAGCGCTCCCTGCCAGAGCTTGCTGTCTTGCCTGCCTGCCAGCCTTTGCTGCCAGCCTGCCTTCTCAGCCTCCCTGCAGAGCCAGTCTGGCCTGTCCAGCTTACCTGTCAGCCTTGATGCCTGCCTGCCCGTGCCATGCGGCCTGACTCTGCCTGCGTCCTGCCCCTCGTGCCCTCCTGCGGCCAGCCTTCCTGCCACCTCCCTTGCAGCCTTGCTGTTCACTGCTCTGCTTGCCAGCTTCCTGCTAGCCTTGGTGCCACCCTTCCTGCCACCTCCCTGCCAGGCAGAACATCCCACAACCATGAGGGAAGACAACAGAAAAGCCTCAGCATCTATGGCCAGCCCTCGGGGCCCCCAAAGGTGGAGGGGGGACCAGGGGGGCTACCATCCCGCCCCTGGCCCTCACTCTGCTTCTGCTGGGCTTCCTGGTAGCACGGGTACACTTCTCTGGGGCTGGAGCTTCTGCTGCTTCTGCTGTCTCTCGGCCTTACTGGAGCGAGCTGCGCGCTGCTTGCTTCTGATCGGTCGGTGCTTCTGCGCTGTGCTAACTTTTGCTGATGCTGCAACACCAATGGCCTTCAGACAAGCACCCAAGCACCAGCCCACCTCCATCAGCACCTGGACCCTCACCCTGAGACTGAGCGGCGACCAGAGAGTGCCAGAGATGGCTGCTGACGCTACCTGTGGAATTCTATCTTGGAACACTTGACTGTGGTCCATTTTTTCTTGTTATAAGGCTTTTGTTAATAAGTTGATCTTTGATTCACACACTTCCTCATTTCTTTGTTTTAAATAAGTCCTTGGTGGAAACTTTTAGAATGTTTAAGCCTTTGCATGTCTATGTGAGATGGGTAAGGTAGCCAGTTGGGTGGCAAGGATACTTTCAACAAGTGGATGTATGTCACCTCCCAGGCCACACACTATGGCTCCTTTTATATCAATAATTATTTAGAAATCACTGTTCATCCACACATTCAACATAAACACAACTCTTTTATTAAGACGCCCTGTTCATTGTAGCCCACCCAACAGTACCAGGCCATCTCATCCGTAGTGATGAACAGGCTGAAGGAAGCATCCATTAAACATCTATTCATCCTGTCTTGCCACTCCACACTCCAGCTGGCGAGTTGCACCAGTGTTTCAGGAGGATTGCGCTGCTTCTTCGCCCTATCACACGGGCAGCATCTGTTTGGCGGCTATGACCATCACTCTATGTCTATCAGCTTTCGCCTTGCCTCCAATTCCCCAGGCTCCATGTCCAATTGCCTTGTTGGAGGTCCACGCAGCCTGTTCTGCAAGACTGGGTAGTGGGTGCGCATGAATTTGGCAGGATGCAGCAAGCTTCCACGATCTCCTCACACGGTCTCGTGAGGCAATGCATGCTATCGTGGTGATGAAGTACCTGAACAACTGTGGCCCGGATGCCAAAGGTGTTTTCCACAAACCGCCTTGCCTCGGAGCTGTAGTTGAAGATCCTCTCTTCACGGAGTGAGGCATCTGGAGGTTTAGGCTTCATGAGGTAGGTTTCTGAGGAGAAAGCGGTATCCCCACGGATGAAGTAGGACACTGTCTTGACGTATCAATTGGCAGGGGGTCTGGATCTGGAAGCCAATGATGAGGTTGTGTTCAAGCCCCTTCCTTGAGGGAACTGGCTTTGGTAGATACCTAGGCGTATCTGAAGCCTTGACCCGTCTTCCTGAAGCCATGCAATGTCCATGAACTTGTTCAGTCGGCCAATCGACCATGGCGATAAGAGGAGATGCTGAGAAAGACCCTTGTAGTTGTGAATAGACGGGAACCCTGGACTGGCTGGAGCTTTGCACGCTAGCGATGCTTCCCATATATGGCTCCAACAGTGTGTGAGAAGTTACACCTTGATACCACTCCTGCAACTTTCTTCAGCCTTCTTCAGTGTGGGGCACTTGTTAGAGCTCCTCCTTGTATTCCTTCATGATGGCTTCGACCACTTCTCTGACCACAATGCTATGGGTGTTGTGTGGCACCTCTCAGTCCATACTGGTATTGTCCTGTTTAGGTGTCCCCTGAAGCCAGGTTGCGGCAGAGTCGGTGCCACCTCAGCCCAGGGTCAGGCTGGGCGGAAGTTGGTGCTCTGCATGTGGTCAACCTGGGTGTCAGCCGCTGCACAACTTCGTCCAAAGATGGCTGGAAGGCATCCCAAGAAGTTCTGGAATTGCACGATGTCTTTCGTTCCTGACTCCACTCACTTGTTGTTAACAGGTCCGTGACTCTGCTCTTCTGATCCATCTTCCGGACCAGAGCTTTTGGCGCCTCCTTTTCTTCCCATAGTAGAGATGTATCCAGAGCTGTAGATGTGCTTTCGCAACTCGTTGCAAACGATTGTGGCTGCCAAAAAGCTGTGTTTGATCCATAGTGGACATGACTAAGATGCTGTGGAAGAGCAAGATCCACATAGAGGACTCGCAGAGGTCTGCACAGCAGGGCTGCTGTCCGAAAGTGAGATCCAGTGAGTTGGCCCCCCTTTTTATAGGCAATATAGGTTTCCCCTATGTGTCCTTTTGCATCCTCTAGCATCCTCTTGACATCTTAATATCCGAATAGGTCTCCTCCTGCAGACGTTTTTCTTCATTTTAAATGCTTTCCTTTGCGAGCTGGCACCCACTCACTCAGACCAATCCACTCTACCTACGACAGACGCCTCCTAGCGACCTCGCTACGACAAACCTGCATCCTACGGAAGCACGCGAGTACCGGCATGCCGTTCGCTCGGCATATCACGCGTTTGCATCCATTCTGCATTCATTCTGCATCCATTCTGCATCCTTCTAGCATCTGTTCCGCATCTGTTCAGCTTCTTCCTGCGTCTGTTTACCGCTTGCGAGTGGATCGAGTTCGTGCGGATGCGTAGCGATGCCTAGTGGTATAGCGATTGCAGAACGATGCCTAGAGGGATGCCTAGCAGAATGCAGAACGGACGCCATTGGCTACATTTTACCGCTCAAAAAGTTTGAGCAGCTTCAAAACCTCTGAGCAAATAAAACAGTCAATAGCACGATTGCTGATGGATTAAAGAGGAACAAAACATATGCAGTGAGTATCAAATAACCGGAAGCATCACGTTTATACCAATAACCAACGGATGGCAAGTGTTTTTCTCCGTTTTACATCCTCTTTCCATCCGTTGGTGCAGTGTAACAGGGGCTTTACATCTGTAATTGCATTAAAATCTCCTATTATGCAAATATTTTCATTGTCCAATTCTGCAATTTTCTCATGAAGTTTCCCATAAAATTCTTGCTCATTATTTGGTGCATATATCACTGTTGAAAGCACCTGTTTGTGGTTTATTATTACTTCCACCATCAATATTCGGTCTTCTTCATCTGCATATATTGTTGCCAGCCCTCTTACGTTTGTATAAAGATGATGGTTTTCATTGCTTTTTGCCCACCAAAAGCTTTTTGCCCATCAGGGACTTTCAGCCACTTACTTCAGCAGTCCCTATCACAACAAAGTTTTCTTCAGTGAATTCTACATAATACATCTGTGCAACATTCATGTGGCTGCATTGTTGATTAATCAACCTGCCTGTGCAAATTTATCTTCCATTGGGCAAAAACATTATGGACATGATATTTCATCACCACTGGCAGGCAAAAAAAGAAACAAGAGCCAAAATTTGGCTGATTTGTTTAACTTTCATATACATGTCCCTGCTGCATACTCATTTCTTGTTGTAACATTAAAGTTATTCATGCAGTTCTGAAACACCAATAGGCATTTCAGCCAGCAATCAATCAGCCCTGTGTAAAAAACATCAGGAAAAAAAGTATAATTGTTCCTTCCTTCCTTCTTTCCTTCCTTCCTTCCTTCCTTCCTTCCTTTCTTTCTTCCTTCCTTCCATCCTTCCATTAAAAATAATAATATGGGAGATACATTCTATTGATTAAAATTAGAGTTTGTTTTGTGTGGAAGTTGGCTAAATGACCCACAGACTTGTTTAAAAATGAAAAGAATTTGTCTTTTTTGAGAGAGGGGAGGGAGGGAGGGAGGGAGGGAGAGAGAGAGAGAGAGAGAGAGAGAGAGAGAGAGAGAGAGAGAGAGAGAGAATGAGCAAAGGCATTATCAATAGCTAGGTTTTTCTGTTCTTGAGACCAGATTTGCATTCCCATTTTTACTTATGGGAAATTATGATGTTTTGAAAGTCATGCCCCTGGCTGTTTTCTGTTGTTGGCTGGGTAGATAGCAATCAGCATAACACCAAATCTTGGAGCCCTAAAGTAAAATGCAAGACAGACACATCTAGTCTTAAGCTTTCATTCTTTCCTATGACTGGGATATTCCAGTTTTGTTTTCAGTGGAACATGGGATATTTAAGATTTTTTTTAAAAAAAAAATCTAATGGAACACAACTGACACAAAACATTTCTGCAAAATATACTCCTTAGGTTCCCCTTTTATAATCAATATCAGCTCCTAAAATTTCTTTCCATGGGTAAGAATGGGATAGAGAATTAAAACTATCCTATGATGTTGTATAAGTAATTCTAGGTGTGACAATATTGATCAATTTACTTTCTGTATGTATTCATGAAATTATCAAGTATTTGAAAAGAAGAGTCCTGCTGAATATGAGTTTGCATGGCTCTGAAAAAATAAATATATTGTCCCACTAGCCTTTTAAAATTCTTTGAAGGAAATTGGTGAGTAGAGACACTCTTGTAGAAACTGTTTATTGGACATCAATTCCTCTCCGCAATACGGAGATATTAAAACTGATTTTACATGCTTGCCAAAATAGCAGAATGAAATCACATAGTGAAACAATAAAATAAAACAATTAACTTTGCTAAATAACAAACACAAAACTGGCCAAAGATAAACTTGATTCATTGATTGAACTGCAACATAAGTCGAGAAATTTAAGATTAATTTTATAAGTTAAAAAGCTCAGGAGAATTTTTTAAAATGTTGGCAATAAAAAAACAACAGAATTCCCTCCAGGTCTGCTTCTCTAAGAAGGATATTCCAAAACTGATCTCTCTCTCCCTCTTTCTCCTTCTTCCCCCTCCGTCTCTTCTCTCACTCTCACTTTCACTCTGTTTGTAAAGCTGTTTTAGATAAGGGCTATCCCTGCTTCCTGCTACATCTCAGTACTGGTTGTCCTTCAAGTAGAAATTTGAAGATTTTCAAGGCTCAGGTAGAAACAGAAAGAGTTTGTTACTCACCATTGAAGTTCAAGTTGTGAAATATTTATAGACTATAGTTACCCTTTGACTGGGCTTAAAACTAAACTTAAAACTTGGAAAGATGATGCAACACGATGGGACATGAATTCTGGTGTTCCTACTTTGTACTAATTTGTGTTTCTGACTACCTTCAAGAGTTATTCTTAATACATTCTTAGTAATGCTCCAGTAATGTACATGAGAAGTCACTAGGACAAACGTAATGGGGAAATAACTGGTATCCCAGCATTAGCTGAGAAAGAACACTTTGTGTCATGGAACACATATACACTGCTAGTTATGAAGTCAGAGTAACAAGTATTCTTAATGTTATAGGTGAAAATTTGGTTATTACACCTGAGAATATAAAGAGCCGAACTGAAGCCATTTTGTGTTTGCAGTCTGAAGTTTTGAAGCTCAGAACAGTTATGAAATTTGTTTTTGCTTCACAATTATACCAGATTGCAAAACTATGTACTTGGCTTAAGTTAGAGATGTGTTCTAGGGCGCTCTGACATTAGATGTCACATTAAGAGATATTAATGTTTTCTTATAATCTTCTGGAATTTGAATAACAGGAAATCTGACTATAATGAGAATGTTGGGAGTTGTCCATGGAAGGTTGGAACTTTCTTATGAAAATGTTGTATAACATCCATATATGGGAAACAGGAAGTTTTATGTAACCATGTGATTTGATAAACCTATATAAGCAGTATTCACTAAATGGGAGGGTCTCCTCCTCTCCTAAACATGGAGTCAAGGGGTCTATACTGCCGTATTTTCCCTAATAAAGCATCCTATGGATCAGATTATCAAAAGTCTGTTGATTCATTTTTATGTACTTCTCACACTTAACTTATGACGTTTTTATTGTTTAAGGCAAGGATTCTCAAAAGCTCTGTCTTGAAGGAAGACTAAAATTAACATTCACAAAATGACTGTTGGAATACAACCATCCTGGTTGGGAGAAAGACTCTAATGAGAATCAGCTTGAACTCACTATATAAACACAAGAGGGCTAAGTCTGACCACCTCCAGATGCCTCAGTACATTGGTTCTCAACCTTTTGCTCACCCCAGACTCCCTTTAAATACCTTTTGTGGACACATACCGTGGCCATGGACCCGTCCCAGACTTAAATGCAGATTTAAATCATAACATTTCTGTAACACTTCATGGACTTCCTCTGAAAATATTGCAGCCTCCCCCTCAAGGGTCTGTGGATCACTACTGCTTTAGAGCCTTATCTGATCATTCCCAGGTGATTGTTGCCAGTCTGGGTGAATTTCTGTGAAATAGGCAGAGAATAGGCATAAAACATATGAAGAATGGTTGCAGGAACTGGGTATGTCCAGTTTAATGAAAAGAAGAACTAGGGGAGACATGATAACAATGTTTCGATATCACAGGGACTGCCACAAAGAAGAGGGAGTCAAGCTATTCTCCAAAGCACCTTAGGGTAAGACAAGAAGCAATGGATGGAAACTAATCAAGGAGAGAAGCAACCTAGAACTAAGGAGAAATTTCCTGACATTTAGAACAATTAAATCAGTGAAACAACTTGCCTCCAGAAGTTGTGAATGCTCCAACACTGGAAGTTTTAAAAAGATGTTGGATAACCATTTGTCTGAAGTGGTGTAGGGTTTCTTGCCTAGGTGAGGGTTAGACTAGAAGATCTCCAAGGTCCCTTCCAATTCTGTTTATTCTAATTCTAAAGTAGCTAGTTTGAACTAAACATGTGTTGGCCTGGTTGCTCACATCTGACCATGGCAGCAACAATTGGAATATAAAATAATTGCTACCAAAAAGAAACATTACTTGATTTTAGGAGATGGACCTTTATTTCAACAAATCACAGGCTGTTGTTATTATTGTCCACATCGAATAACAACTGTTTAATTTCTTTTAAGTCCTTACAATCAGTGGTGGTATTCAACTAAAGTTGCCACCGGTTCGGTGGGCGTGGCTTGGTAGCCGTGCTTTGTGCACGTGCACACTTTGCATGCACGCGTGCACTAAGCACGCATTTTGCGCAGGCACAGAGGCATTCTAACATTCCTTCTGCAAGCCTGCATGATGTTGGTCTCTGCAGCAGCTGCCACATGGCACTATTCTGCGCTGCACAAAGCAGCTGCATTTTGAATTCTGGCCATAAAAGTGATTATGGGAGCCCGGGTGGGTGGGCCAACCACAGAGCAGCAAAGAGAACTGGTTCGGACTCCACTGCTCATTGCCACTACTGGCTCTCCAGAACCAGGCAGAACTGGTCGAATACTACCACTGCTTACAATTCTTGTCTCATCGTCCATCTGGAAGCAAGGGATGGAGGAATGAAGAGACTCTGGAGTAATATTGAGACCCATTGATGGGTCCTGATNCTCCTCCTCCTCCTCCTCCTCCTCCTCCTCCTCCTCCTCCTCCTCCTCCTCCTCCTCCTCCTCCTCCTCCTCCTCCTCCTCCTCCTCCTCCTCCTCCTCCTCCTCCTCCTCCTCCTCCTCCTCCTCCTCCTTCAAAAGGAGAATATCAGACTGTTGGCTGTGAAGATAGAGGACAGACCTCATTACAGATACCATTCATATCCCCCTGCTAATAATTTCCAGAGAGTGCTAGAAGATACCTGTAATCATAAAGTGAATTAAACATATAAATAAGGTTCGTGCTGGTAATTGCAAGTGAAATGAAAAGGAGTGAAGCAGAAAGCTGAGACAAACAGAAGAAGCTAAATGAGAACTTGATGAAAGACTTTGAAGAATCTCCCATCTTAATTGGTGAATTCTATTCATAGTTATGCATTTTCAGGGAAGAAATTGACAGGAGGTGGGGAATAAAAGGAATACATTTAAGATTAAATACACGGGCAAACACACTCAGCTCCAACATTTCTGCCTTGATATCTTTGTTTCTTTTGTTTGGGCCAGATAACTACTGTTATCAAATACAGTTTTCAGTCTTCCATCTCAATTATGTAAGACTTACAGATCTGCAATGCAAACAATATACCCTTAGCTGAGAACAAGACTCACAAAACTCAGTTGGTCTTACTCATAGTATTGTAGGCAGACATGCATAGCCATGCATGAGATGCATTCTAAGATTGCACTCCTAAATGTACCATCTGGACATGATGGGACTTGTCCTCATAAATAATTATCTAGGATTGCTTCTACTTCTGATCAGTTGATTTAGTTTAATGTCCAAAATCAACTTGTGACACTATATTTGTCATGACCATCTGGAGACCTTTTAAAAGAAACACTAACTCAGAAAGAGTTGGCTTGGTAGAGATGTGTCAGACAATTATACCACAGTGATCACTGAATTTATAATTGATCAAAAAGATATCCACAATTGTAAATCAGCTCTGAATTTATGAAATGACCACTTTGTTTTTGAAAACATTTTACAATGGAGTCCATCCTTCAGTCTCAAAAGACTATGGTATCGTGCTCTGAAAAGAAGTCCTAAAACAGCATCTAGTGTGGCTAAAAAGGCCAATTCGAGAGTGGCAATCCCTTCCACACTGAGGACAGATACAGTCTGTCCCCTGTCCCGCCCCCAGATTTTGCTGGTTCTGGGGCTTTCTCTGCCTCAGCCTGCTGAATGAGTATCTCTTCGAATTGGAGAAGGCCATGCTGCATCTTTAGCCGCCAAACTGAACAATCAGAGGTCAAGTTTTCCCAGCTGTTAATGTCCATTCCCAAGGCCTTTAGATCCCTCTTGCAGATATCCTTATATTGCAGCTATGGTCTCTCTCTAGGGTGCTTTCCCTGTACTAATTCTCCATATGGGAAGTATTTCGGAATCTGCCCATTAGTCATCCTTATGACATGCCCAAGCCAGCATAGATGTCACTGTTTCAATAATATATACATGCTAGAAATTCCAGCACATTCCAAGACTGCGCTATTTGGAGCTTATTCATGCCAGGTGATGCTAAGCATACATCAGAGACAGTGCATATGAAAGGTGTTCCATAGAACATAAGAACATTATTCTGAAATTTGACTACTTTGCTCCAATATTTTCAGGAAGTCTTCTTTATCCATCTAATTTATCCATTTTATAATTTGACTATTTGCTTTCTTTCCCCTTTTACTTCCTTCATTGCATTAGCCTGTTCATTGCTCAATTTCTTTCCCTCCCTTCCATATTTATTTTTCTCTTTCTATTATACTTACAGTGTTAAATTATATTAGATTAATTATCTGTGCTTTGAGAGACACCTTTTTATACACTCATGTTTGAGGCCAGCTACTCATCACAGTATTTAAGATGGTTCTTGGAAATCTAAATTTGGTATACGCATAGTGATAAAGTACATATACACATGCTATATCCTAAGAAACAGAGTTCGATTTCACTGCTTTGGGCTTGCACTAACCATATAAAAGAGTTGACTAGAAATTTCAGTCCTTCACCCTTCTTCAAACAAGTGAAATCAGCAGCAACAAAATATTTTAGATCTGAGCAAAAATGCAGATAACTACATTATACATAAGTCAGATATTGGTTCATCTGATTCCATATAATTACTACATCATGTATAGGCAATTTGATACCTTTCAATATTTCATGTTGTGACCTTATTACACTCAGTGTGAATCATTGTAAAAGATAATGGGGACTGTACTGTAAAATATCTCAATGGATGCCTACTTCTGTTCTAAATTGTAGTTTAAAACAGTGTTTCTCAACCTTAGTAACTTGAGGACATTTGGATTTGAACTTCCAGTATTCCCTGGCTAGTATGCTAGCCAGGGAATTCTGGCAACTGAAGTCTACACATTTTCAGGTTCTAAAATATGTCTATATTGCCTACTTCTTTTCAACATGGATTAGCAAGACCTGTTCAGAGTTTTATCTGGAAATCTTCCTCAATTTTATTTGGAAATATTAAGCCTTCTTCATGAAATAATTCATTTCAGTGATTTCACTTTTCTTTAGGCATAGAGGAAGGCAACAATTAGATTAATAATTTGCAGGAAATAATCAAGGAAGTTGACTCAAAAGAGAAAATGTTTAAGGAAAAAAATGAATGCTCAAAAGTCTACTTGTTGTTCATAGCTATTTGTGAGAATATTTGCATATGCCACCTTCCAAGGCAGCTAATTTTGTAGTTCATGTGGTTTTACAGTAACCAAGAACTGCTTAATTAACAATAATAGGATAACATAAATAATTGTATGCACACTTATAAAAATGGCCTGGATATAGAATACACAGATGCAGAATGGAATGTCAACTCAAGTTTTTTTTAAAGAATAGCTTTTATAATGGAAGAGAAGGGAGGAATGATTTACTATTCATAAACACCAACCATTACAAATTGGATAAATTCATATTTTATAACTAGTAACTATGGGCGTTTATGAAAGCATCTTTGTCTTAATTAGCCTTAGATAAGACATTTTTTATGATTTTCCCATTAGATGAAGAAGACAGGATTGTTTTTATGAGAAGAGCAACATAATTTTTAGGTATGGATTATCCATATTAATAAGATTTTAAAAAAGAGAATTTTGGTGGGATTAATGAAAAGAAAAGTATCAGGTTGGCTATTCATACTGGATGGATCACTACTCTAACTTAAATATAAGAAGCTTTCTCCATTCCTGTTCAGGTTGAAATAATTTAAAATATTTCTTAATAGTCTTAGTACTATTGATGAGGTATTGCAAGTTTCAATTCTAGATCTTTTGCCTTTCACCATTACATATATTAATGTATTAAATAAAGTGGTAGAAGGAAAACCATTTTTTCCTGTATCAATCAAGTCAGGTTTTGAGTATTGTGTCCAGGATATGACATTACTTTTCAAGATTCAGAAAAACAGGAACAGAGAAAAGACATGAAAGGAAGGAAAAGGAAGGGCATTAGTAGACTAGAAGAGAGACTGAAAAAAGGAGATAAATGCTTCATTTTGAGTAGGGAAGAATGAGAGAAATACAACAGCACTCTTCAAAACTCTGTGAAGATTGTTCAAATGTGAATGAAGTATCCATGAATTTTTTTAAGCAGTGCAGTTAACAAGGTGGTTAAATTATGGTGTGAATGTCTTGCCTCTCTTTGGACATTCATCTCTCCAGCCTTCAATTAAAAGTCATAAAAGCCAGCTCAAGATATCATGAGCTAAATCTTCCAGCTGGACTTTTTCAGATGAAGAAGCATAAATGGATTCCCTCCAAGAGTTATAGGGGTTGACAGGTAGCTGTTGTGCCAAGTATCATGGTAGAGCAAAAAATAAAAAAATAAATGCAACAATAATTTGAATGTAATCAACCAACCAATCAATTGCTAATTAATTTTATATTTCAATCTCACTTATTGGGTTTCTTACTAACAAAGCAGGTCTGAAATCACTTAACAGGCAGACCAGACTCCAGGACCTTCTAATAATTAATTTAATGCAGAAAAGCAAACAAGCCATTATAAAAGTATTCCTGTGACAATGGCTGTCACATCTGAACAGCAGAAGCCTGAACGACCAATGCACTGAAGGAAAGAGCAGAAGTCTTTAACATCTCATTACTGCAATCTGCAGACTTTTGCAATTATCCAAAGCCAGGGCTATTTCTCATGAAATAAAGGATTATTCCTCCTCTTTCTGCCAGCATAGCAGCCCACATTTATTTCTTCTTGTTCTTCTCTATGGGGGGAAAAGTGTTATTTGGTATTCTCCCAAGCTATGTATATCAGAACAGAACAACAATCAGATGTGTGGGTGTGCCATATGACAGGATGGCAGACAGTGCTAAGCAGCTGTCACAGTGACAGGAGCAACATTTGTACAAAAGGGGGAAGGGGTCAATTGTGAAGCATGGGTGGCATCTTGACTTGGTTTCTCCCCTTTCTGGAGGTCTCTGAATGTGAATCAAAGGATATATGAGTTTTCCCTGTGCCTGTGGACTGTCAAAGCAATTGCTTCCTCTGCCTTTCCTGTATTTATATTTATAAAGCTTCAGAGTTGCTAAAATGACAACAAAATGAATAGAACAACAGCTGCCTGTTAACCCCTATAACTCTTGGAGGGAATTCATTTCATTCTGATGTACATTTCTGATCCTTACAGTTACACATTAGAACCAGGGGTGTCAAACTCGATTTCATTGAGGGCTGCATCAGATTTGTGTTTGAATTTGAGGGGTGGGCAGGCGGGCTGGGTGTGGCCAGGGTGGATGTGGCCACCTCAGTGTGACTCATGTCAGTGTGCCTGTGGTGGCCCAAGTGCTCTGCCAGCGGAAAATGGGCTCCTGATCTCTGTTTTTGGTGTGACGGCCTCCTGCAACACTCTACCAGTGAAAACGGAGCTCAGGAGGGCCATGCACCACAGGCCGGTTCTTTGTCTCCAGGGCAATCCAATGAGCCAGATCTAAGCACCCCACAGGCCAAATCTGGCCCATGAACCTTGAGTTTGATATCCCTGCACTAGAAGAACACTATATCTGTGCAACTTTGATTTGATTTTATTATTTATTTTCTTTATTTATATGCTTCCCTCACTCCAAAAAGCAGACTAATTATGATCTAATTTTTTTGCTGCGAGTCAGGACCCTGGAACGAAACCAATGTTAATGTCTTTGGAGATCCTACCATGTTATTTTTAATTGAAGTTCCCCTTCCACCTGATTCTTCTCTTTCTACCCTCCATTGTCCCCCAGTTTGATCATATTTGAGAAAAACAAAGCAATGAGGCAGTCAGATATGATCTATTATTTTTGTTCTCTTTCTGAAATAACTACATTTAAGAGTGTTTTTTGTTCTGGTACAGTTTAATTACTGCAACAAGCCTAAAATCTGCAAGTGACATTTTGAATGACAGTAACAGAGAACAGGCAGCCTATTCATGTCAGACTCTCAAACTGAAAGACAATAGCTGTCACATCTGGACAGCAAAAGCCTGAATGACCAATACACTGAAGGAAAGAGTGAAAGTCTTCAGCATTTCTTTACTGCATACCTTTGCAACAGTTTAGATATGTTAATCCAACATAATTTCTTTTAATATCATTGTCTTGTAAATTTAATATGATAAAATATAATAAATGTAAAATTATGTAATGATTTGTGTTTTATATCCTTATTTAAATATTCCTTCTGCCTCAGGATGGCAGGACTTTCATTGGTCTGAAAGCTGCAGCAGGGTAGCATGGTAAAGGCTATTGTAGGAGAAGGAATGGCAAAACTTTGAGGTGGATGTAAAAGATGGATCATCTTAGAATCCCCACACAACCACAAGCAAACTAAATCCAACCTCCCTTAAATTCCACTGACCCTTATCTAATACAACCAGGTGTCAGTCATTAGTTGAGAAGATTGTTGGGCATAGGCTGTTTAGCAATAAATCAGTTTAATTGGACCTTCATGTGTGGACCTGATCTTTCATGTCCAACAGCTCTTCTGTGAAAACAGGTAAAACTAGGATCAGTTTGGGCATCAGGCTCCCCCTAAAAGGCCTGGCCCCTCTGGCCGATGGATGCAAAATGTATGCATAAAGGACAGAGGGGACGAGCAAAATTTCGGGGGTGGCTCCATCCG
This sequence comes from Laticauda laticaudata, assembly GCA_004320025.1. Classification (NCBI taxonomy): domain Eukaryota; kingdom Metazoa; phylum Chordata; class Lepidosauria; order Squamata; family Elapidae; genus Laticauda; species Laticauda laticaudata. The sequence goes on along the minus strand of BHFT01038118.1, from coordinate 43 downwards.
TTGTCATCCGCTCCAAAAAGTGGTGAAAATTTGCATAAACAGA